>OZ022243.1:15897788-16125288 GCA_963978895.1 Erpobdella octoculata | reverse complement strand
ATAAAACTTTCGTAAATTTAAAATTAAATATTCCATTATATTTCATATGAATTCAAATATTTTGTTTTAAATATTCCATTATATTTCATATGAATTCAAATATTTTGTTTTAAATATTCCATTATATTTCATATGAATTCAAATATTTTGTTTTAAATATTCCATTATATTTCATATGAATTCAAATATTTTGTTTTAAATATTCCATTATATTTCATATGATTTCAAATATTTTGTTTTAAATATTCCATTATATTTCATATGAATTCAAATATTTTGTTTTAATCTATATTTATTTAATCAGACTAGTGAGCTTTTTATTGAAGGTTCTAAAAAATTAAACTTAAATGACAGAAGTTGCAGATGAAATTATTTATTGAACTCGACATACAACATCTTTTCTACACATTCCTATAATCAACTCTGTCGTCTTGACAACCAGCATTTCTCTTGCAGAAAAGGCGATGTAACCACAGTATTTAGTAATAAAAATCATTCTCATTGTTAATATAAAAATTAGCAACATAATAATCATGATAATAATAAAAAAGATCTCATTTACCAACTATTGGTAAAATTGCTAGTGTTTTGCTCTTACAATCACTAATTTTTTTCACTGTTTAGTAAGCAATCTCAAACCAGGAAGTCGCTTTTTCAATTTAATTTAAAAAGATTTAAATTATTTAATTAATTAATTAAACTAAAAAGTAATTTAAAAGATTTAAAAGGAGGGTAGTGAGTGTGACACGACAAAAAATAGAGTGGAAAAAAGGTTGTACACCCTTGACAAGATTGATTTATAATCCTGCAAAAGTGAATAGAAGTATTCTCATCAAATCTGCAAATAGTTTTTTCATTTCCTTTGACGGACCTTTTTCTCGTTGGTGCTTTTTTTAATATAAACAGCCTGGTTGTGTAGATGAAAGGAGTGAAGATTTGAAAGAGAAATTGGCAACATTTACAAGCATCCAGATCAACTTCTTTTACTCATCCGTCATTTTTGTCGTTCAATCGTTCAATACATGTATACATTCATTCATTTCAACCACACAAACGCTGCTAAAACTAAACAAATAACATATCACCCGCTCACACACACTTACACATGCAAACGGATATATATAAATATATATATATATATATTTTTTTACATAAATATAAATATATATATATATACTGACAACCTGGTTTCTAGCCAAATTAAATGTCACGATAGTTCTGACCAATAAAAAGTTGAATTTTATTCAGAAATATTTTTTTTAAATCGAGCATCACTATGATTGGCGTGCCTACATTGTACTATTTTCGACGGGGAGTTTTATGAACTTGAATCCACTTCTTCAGGAGAAATGGAAAAATTAAGTCTCCCATGAGAGGTATTATACTAACGACTTTTAAATTCTAGGAACCAATTTATAAATGTCATATATATATATACATATACATATATATATATATATAAATATATATATATATATATATATATATATATATATATATATATATATATATATATATATATATATATATATATATATATATATATATATATATATATATATATATATATATATATATATATATATATATTCATATATATGTATGTATGTGTGAGTGTATTTGCATACACGTACACACACATACACATGTGAACATATACGCCTCAACCGATCTGATCGAAATTTGGTACACTCCAGGTAAAAGCTTCATACGTATCGAAAATAATATTATGTCTGTCTTTCGTGTAGCGCTGCCGCTACTTAAACTATTAATTTTTGGATTAATTTACTTCCGCCAGCTAGCAAGTGTAAGACAGCGTGTGGTAAAAAAATAAACAGTTTTTATTGGATAACTCTTTTATTTTTTGTCGTCTTCGGATGAGACTTGTGCAGATTGTTTTGCTAATAAATTGCTTATAGAAAAATATACTTATTATTGAGATGCAACAACTATAAATTTTTCATTTAAATGCGTGTCTAATATCAATATTCCTACTTGTAAACAAGGACGTTCAAGTTAACTGCAACTGCTCTAGCTGCAAAATAACTTGAAAATCTGATGGAGTTAACACTTCAATTAAACTCAAAACTGTAACTGAAAACAAGAATACTAACTGAAATATATATACTGGAGAAGCTCCTAATAGTGTCAGTTTTGTTTATAAATGCTTTTATTTAACTATACTCGTCTCTCTGTTTGTTTGTTTGTTTGTCTGCGGTGATCAAATCTTAGAAACAAAAATTCACCCACTTTTCGACCACTTAAAGCTCTAAAACTTTCAGAAAAGCTTTATTCTAGATGACAATACATGAATTTAATGCTTTTGACATGAATTAGGCCTTAAATCAATTAAAATTAATCAAAGTGGTCCGTTACAAGTAAACACAAATTCTACTAATATTTATCTATGTAGAGCTTTGAAACATTCAGAATAGTTGTATTCTCGATAACAATATATAAATGAAGTGTTTTAAATAACAACTAATCCATACATCGAGTTAAATTTATGAATTTTGATTTCATATGAAAGAAATAAACAATGTACAAGATTGAGCGTAAAGGTTGTTTTAGATTCAAAATTTTAAGTTTGTTGACTTAGATAAAGAGGCAAATAAAAGTTTTTTTTAATTTATTTCTTATCTTTATTTGTTTTATTTCAAAAACTTGTATAAGAAATATTTTGGGTATAACCTTTTAATTTAAAAAGTAAACATTAGACTACAAAGCTAAACTTAAAGCCATTGAGGGACATTAACCGTTTCATTACCTGCTTTGTCGCTAAAATTTTATTATTTTGAATATTTTCTTATCATTTTTGAAGAGTATAATTATTTGTTTTCTGATTGTCTATTTTCTTTTTGAACGTGGATGTGTTTATTACTTGGTTATGCTAATTTGATGTTTGGTTATAAATTGCTCGGTATGTCAGCCTCCTTTATTGAACTCGTAATCCATAAGAAAATAAAAAAAAATAAAAAAAACATTGAGTTTAAAATAATTTCTTAGCTATAACCATTCATATTATTTTAAATATTTTGAACCAAACTAGCAAATACAGCTATTATCAAATAATGTTTTATGAATTAAAGAGTAAACAACACCATAGGAATGCTCTACATATTAAGTAAAGTATGGAATGCTGCTAGAGAAAACACTACACCAAAAATTGCTATTAAAGGCTCTACCCCAGCGCCATGCATACCAGTATAACAGGGCGGAATAGTTACCCTCGGGTTAGCGGCTTAGGGTAGCTTACACGCGCTTCATGCATATGGCCCTGGAGTATAACCGGGAAAAAGTTTAGTTTACTTTTGAAACGAGGTGCACGGTGAAACGAGAAAAACAAGTATGATTGGGAAGAGCTAAAGTATATAATAAACATTAAATAAAGACTTTAAAATAATTCTAACATGAATCATATGAGTAGCCATTGAAAAGTTTGCAGAGTTGAAATTATGTGGTCATTGGGTTCAAGATCTTTTACAGTTTTTTGAGCTGTAGACGTATCCTTGCACCTTTGTAAAGTTTCGTGAGAATAGCCTGAGATAGTGGAGGAAAGTTGTGATGCAGAGTTTTGAGTAAATAAAATGAAACAGAATTAAGTTCACACTGTTTCGTCGTGCAATCAATAAGCAGTTTTTGTCACATCCACAGGTGTTCCGATGTCAAGAGCAACAAACCCAGAAATACGGGCTGAATTGATTCATAAACGGATCCAGGAATTCCCAGTGAGAGGATAAACCGGTGGCCTAGACCCTTTCAACATACAGCTCCCACAGAGTTGTTTTGATATGATGCTTCCGCCGAAAAGGTATTTCTCAGCAGGACCCCTTAGGGTTTTACGCAGAACATCGGATATGTATTAAAACTAAAAAGCATTGCAGATGAGAGGTTCTATTGAATTCTTCTCAGTGGATCAGAATTGACATAAAAATGGTAAAAAATAGCTGCTCCTAGGATTCGAAAACAAGACTCGAAATGAAAATCCTGGGACATTTTGACTAAGGACACTTTGACAACGGATATTTAGACCAAGAAAATTTCCACCGGAACATTTTCTCCGGTCAACGTCTACTAAGAGACATCAAAAAAGCCATGCTCTTGAAAACAATGTGTTGCCTTTTCCGCCTGATTGGAATGATCCAAGTATATAATACTACAACTGAAGGAAATGAACTAATAATATTATAACATGTTAATTATATCATACTAATACTAATATTAAAACAACAATTAAGAACTAACTAACGCTTTAGTACGATTAAGAAAAAAGCTGATTGCTACTGAGAAAAAAGACAGAAACATGGAGAAAGAAATAACATGAAAAATAACAAGTACAACACCGGGTCATATATATGCACCTGGTAACCCAGTTGTTTGGTAATTAAAATTTTCCATTTAAATTCTTGTGTTTGGTTTTGCTGAATAACAAAATTCAAATTATCTTAGAGCGGGCTGCATAAAAACTGTAATTAAGACTTTTGAAAAACTAAAATTAATATCTAAGAAGAGTGAGAATACACCACATAAAACATTCCAGATCTCAATTTTTTCTGATAGCCCTCACTCAATTTTTAGATCCACCACTATTAAGGACACTGTTAAGGTTTACTCATGGGTTTGGTTGGGTCCGGTTCAAATTGTTTTAAATATGCATGGGCTGGGCTGGGTTGAGTTTAAAAAATTAAAAAAAAATTAATTAAAAACATTTTAACTGTGGGTTGTTTAGAAAATTAATCCTTTCAGGTGGTTTGTGTTGAATTTGGGTGAGTAAGTGTTGGGTCGGATTTGGTCACCAAAAATGGTCCCATGACCATTTGACCATCTCTGTTCAGCCCTACTATGCAACAATTGACTTCTGTTGTCTGTAAGAACATATTTTGGTGTACGCTTAAAAAGCGGCTTGATAGAAGTATCAGGTGTTGCTTTGCCAATTCACTCGGAAGTGCCATAAATTTATTAATTTTTTATCTTTTTTCTATTATAGGACAGTCTCTATTTTATTTCAATCACAATTTGGAGTTTTTTTTAACACATTTACGTACTAAACTAATTCAGATTCTTTAACTACGTCACTGATTAACCAGACTAACTTTTCGATGTCACCAAATAAATTAAAAAGTTGTTTTACCGATTCCATTTTGATAACACTAAGAGAGATAGAACGTCGTTCTTGCTCGTCTTCATCTTCTGCAACATTTTGTTCCTGACATATTTTGTATGAAACCGAATGCGGCGATTTCAAATTATTAACCAGATATTTTGGAAATATAAATATACATATTATTTGGCCAAGTTTATGCACATCAATCTCTAGTGCATTTAAATATTCACATCCATCATCAATATCAACGCACCCAGATCAACACACTAACAACACAACATCATTTCTGATCAACGAATAAATCATGGATGTTGTCAATCGAAAACTTCTCACTTTTACGTTCCACAATTTACATTTTTACTAATATTTATTTAGAAAAATCTATTGGATTCCTGTATGTCAAAAATACCATTTAGTAACAAGGTAAAAAGTACTGTTGTGAATATCAAGAGCGAATACCAACCAGCAATTTCATTTCAAATAAATAATAATAATAATAATAATAATAATAATAATAATAAAAATAATAATAATAATAAAAATAATAATAATAATAATAATAATAATAATAATAATAATAATAATAATAATAATAATAATAATAATAATAATAATAATAATAATAATAATAATAATAATAATAATAATAATAATAATAATAATAATAATAATAATAATAATAATAATAATAATAATAATAATAATAATAATAATAATAATAATAATAATAATAATAATAATAATAATAATAATAATAATAATAATAATAATAATAATAATATTAATAATAATAATAATAATAATAATAATAAAAATAATAATAATAATAATAATAATAATAACAATAATAATAATAATAATAATAATAATAATAATAATAATAATAATAATAATAATAATAATAATAATAATAATAATAACAATAATAATAATAATAATAATAATAATAATAATAATAATAATAATAATAATAATAATAATAATAATAATAACAATAATAATAATAATAATAATAATAATAACAATAATAATAATAATGAACCTTGCGATATCGATCAGACATCATATCATAGAGCTGATCTTTTTTTTTACTAACAAATTCAGTTTTAGTTTTTATTTTTCTCCCTAACCAGTAAATCTAGGAAGTTTTTTGGGGAAGGGAGGGGATTGAAAATAATGTTTCGAGGGTTTGGAAATATTTTTGGAGGGTATGGAAATTTTTTCAGCTTCTTTGATTATTTTATAGTTTTTAAACCCTATTAAACAACAAAAGTTTTTAATACTGTTGAATCAAATTTTACTTCAAAGAGCAAAATAATTTAATTTTAAATTCAAAATATTTACATTTTTTAAAATATTAAGAAATATTGTGTTTTAAATAGACAAATAAGTCATTTTATCCAAAATATAGCCCATTATTGACGTGGAATATCTATACAAATACAGAAGAGTTGAACAACTTAATCTGATCTTTAAGTGAAAATGTCTACAAAGAGTTTTTTCCAAATATTTCGAAAAACCTTAAATATTTTACAAGAAAGCAATAGTAGGGATGTACTACAACATAAATAGTACATGGCTAATCAACAAAAATAATTTTATATCAATCCTTCTGTGTTTTTATCGTCAGTTAAACCAGTTTATTTAAATATTTTCACGCAGTACGTTTAAAAAAATAGATTAGTTTTTGGGAGGGGTTGCAGGGAGGTTAAACTGCAAATTTTCTTCAGAAACTTCCCTGGAAAAATTTCAAGGTTCGGCACTGCTCTAATGCGATTATGTTGTAAAACTACAATAAACTTATTTTAATAGTCTGAAAAGATTAAAATTAAATGCATGTTTCACTTTGAAAATTTTGTTTTTATTTACATTAAATTATTATTATTATTATTATTATTATTATTATTATTATTATTATTATTATTATTATTATTATTATTATTATTATTATTATTATTATTATTATTATTATTATTATTATTATTATTATTATTATTATTATTATTATTATTATTATTATTATTATTATTATTATTATTATTATTATTATTATTATTATTATTATTATTATTATTATTATTATTATTATTATTATTATTATTATTATTATTATTATTATTATTATTATTATTATTATTATCATTATCATTATCATTATTATTATTATTATTATTATTATTATTATTATTATTATTATTATTATTATTATTATTATTATTATTATTATTATTATTATTATTATTATTATTATTATTATTATTATTATTATTATTATTATTATTATTATTATTATTATTATTATTAATTAACAACTTTTATAGCTGCGCTCCTCCAAAGAAAGAACAAGGGACACAATTTTACAAACAGTATTTAAAAAGATTTTCTTTGGCAATAGACTAAAACATTCTGCCACTAAAAGCTGCTGAAACGTCGAACATTTTAATGTTCAAAACTTGGCAAAATCTGTGAAGACAATATTTAATTGTAGATTTATTTAATTGTAGATGTATTTAATTGTAGATGTATTTAATTGTAGAGGTATTTAATTATAGATGTATATAATTGTAGATGTATTTAATTTTAGATGTATTTAATTGAAGATGTATTTAATTGTAGATGTATTTAATTGTAGATTTTTTCAAATGTAGATGTATTTAATTTTAGATGTATTTAATTGTAGATGCATTTAATTGTAGATGTTCTTAGTTGTAAAGGTATTCAATTGAAGAAGTATTGAATTGCCAATGCATTTAAGATAGCTTTAGCATAAATAGAATTTAAACTGTTCTTGTTTTTTATTATTTTATATATTTTTTATTTTAATCTTCAAAAGGCATGCCCATGCATTAAAATTAATAAAATAATACTTTCTATATTAAAAAGTGTAAAAAGCCATGTATGGTCTAGTTTTCCGAATATAGTTGATAAGTAAAAATATCATTAACTTTCGGTAAATATGTAATGATAATTTACAGAGAAATGTGAGATGTTTACATTTTTTCCATTTAACTACCTTTTCTGTCATCTTCACATAATTCTGTGGTCGTCCCGCGTAAAGAATGCCACGTCATCAATCGTCGTAGGCAAGCGAATGCATTTAACCATTGATCATCCAAGCACAGCATCTTCTTCCATTTTCTTTCTTTCCTGCCATTTTCCTTTTCAAAAACGTTTTCACGCGTTCAAAAAGGGATTTTATAAAAAAATATTTATTTATTTATTTACTAGTTTATTTATCTTAAAATAGTAAAGTTTTCGTGCATCTTTTGAAAAGACTTGTCAAGAGGAAAATGGAGAAGAAATGGCAGCTGAGAAGCCGTTGATTGGTGATGAGAAAAAGAGATATGGAGAAAGACAAATCGTTCTTCTCTTCCTCAACCCTTCAAAATAACGACACTCACCCAAGTGATCTAGTACTAGAAAGCATAACACATTTCTACTTCGTGGATTATTTATAAACCAATTCAAAAAGGAATCTATAAGTTTCAGCATTAAATTGAGCTCATCTTTTTGGCATGCGACTATAAAATTAAGTCTATATAAGTAATTTAACAATTTTTTATTTTAATAAAATTGTAAATGTAGATGATTTTATATCAAGATTAATTTGTCGTGTACCCGTTGACCTCAAACAAAGTTTCTAAGCAATTTTGTAATTTTTGGCAATTCGAAAAATTCCACTCCTAGGAGGGCAATAAGATTTTCATTTAAATTTAACTTTTTTTATATTTTAATTTTTCTAATTTTAATATTTTCAATCTCTTTTCTCAAGAGTTTTTTTTTCAAACAAATATTTATCCTGTACAGCAACAAGAATAATAAAAAAAAATATTAATGTTATTACTTTATTGTTTTGTTGTTTAGACATTCGCTTTGTTGCACTTTGCAGTTTAATTTCTATTTTAAATTAACACTTCTATTTTAATATGCGTAGCAATAATAATTGGGTCTTTTATAATGTTTGGAATTTTGTAACAAGTTAATACGTGTAGTGAAGTTATATTGCGCTGTTTGAAGGTATATTCCGTAGTTTAGTCTACTAATATGTTGCGTAGTGTACTAATATGTTGCATAGTGTACTTGTTGTTTTGTGTACTGATTTGTTGCAGTGTGTTATGACATGTTTCGGTGTGCACTGATATTTTGCGGTGTACCCAAATGTTGTGGCATGAATTTCGTTCACAATTGAGTGCTCATTGAGAAAGAGCATTTACATGAATATGCAGCATCCATGTGGACATATTTGATTTACGCGCGAAACTTTCCAACGAACACGTCACAACTAATTCCCTTTCGAATTCTGGCGGACTTGCGTGCGATTATTTTTGAGAAATAAAAATGAAATTAGGTATACCTTAACTGCAAGTGTATCAGATGTATTGAGTTCAGAAAGAATATTAACCTCTAACAGCCGGGCACAGATGGGAAGAAAGTAAGATAGTAAGAAAGTAGATGATTTACGTTTGATTTATTGTGAATATCCCGTTCGTTCCTCGTGTCTGATTTTTCGAATGCCAACATATCTAGCTATTTATACTACACACTTGTATTGTTACAATATAGGCCTACAACACATTTCTATAGCTACAATATACTGTACACTTCAGTTACTAGACATCTGTATTGCAACTCAAACTCTTCCGTTATTCAAAAATACTACACACAAGTATTAGTACAATACCAAAATAAAACACTTGAATTACTGCATTAAACTTACACATTTTCAGCAAAGAAATTTTGTTAAATAAAATTTAACTTGAATTTAATGATGTGATTATAATGATTATCATCGACGTGTATCTACTCTAATGGCTCTTTCAGAGTTTTAGATTTTATCAAAACAGCGCTTTGCGATGAAGCGATTTAACCATAGCAACAAATCGAAACGTAAGAATACAGAGCAATATTGCGTCATTAATGTGTTTAAAAATTTTATTAGAAAAGTGAAATCATTTTTTTTATTTCAGCTCTCTCAATACCGATAATTACAATGTAATATTTTAAGATCAATACATTCTTTACAAATTGACGAATTTATTTAAATAATAAATATAAAGATACGACTAACCAATCTATACAAAATTTCAGGTCTGATTTACAAGAAGGAACAAGTCGACAGAAGAGCAATGCTTCAAATGCAACTCATATCGTCAAAAGACCTACAAATGCATGGACAGAATTCGTTCGCATTCAGTCGATGAATCGAAAAGGCATTGCTAACTTGAAAGAGCTTTCGGTTCAGTGGAGAAACTGCGAGGACAACATCAAATCTTTCTTCGAAAAAGTTGCCAAAGAAAAGCAGAAGAGTTACAGGTGTGGTATAAAATCTGTTTCATTTTAATGAACTGATATCAAGTTATTACAGGTGTGGTATAAAATCTGTTTAACTTTAATGAACTGATATCAAGTTATTACAGGTGTGGTATAAAATCTGTTTCATTTTAATGAACTGATATCAAGTTATTACAGGTGTGGTATAAAATCTATTTAACTTTAATGAACTGATATCAAGTTATTGCAGCTAGATTAGTTATTCTTACTGTTGTAATTGTTATTTCTATAACGCACATTTTAGCAGTTTTATCAAGATGCACTGAGTTAAAAAATCAATTAAAAAAAAGTTGAAGTAGAAATAACAATGAACTAAATAAAGTTTACAGTCAGCCGTGTTTTTAAAATCGGTCGTGACAACAACTTAAAGTAATTTGATGAAAATAAAGCAATTTCGTTAAAGGAATTGAAAACATTTTAGGGAAATGAAAGATAAATACAAGGCATCAAAACTGAAACATCCTTTGACTGGATATAATCTCTTTATGCAAAGTTTTTCAAAACTCAACAAGCACTTGTACAGCAATTCCACCGATGTTATGCGGGAAGGAGCCAAAGTTTGGACAAAGTAAGTTATTTCACTAGTTTTATAAAAAAAAATTAAATAATTGCTGTAATCGATAACATTATTATTGTTAAACTATCAAAATATTTTTTTGCAAAGTTTAAATTCTGAAGAAAAAGAAAACTGGAAAGAATCTGGCGTAAGTGAACGCGAAACTTATTATACTGAGAAACATAGAAGAATTGAGTCGGGAGAAATGCCGGATTCGAAGATGGCAGCAGTTTTCATCAATAAAAAGAACAATTCATCGAAGAAGAAAAAAGAAGAAAAGAAAAAGGGACGATCCTCATCTTCCTCAGCACCCACCAAGGCAGCGTCGCGCAAGCGCAAAAGGCCAGCAGTCAGTCGTCCCAAGTGCCCCCCACGAAAGAAGAAATAAAAAAAAAACATTGTTTGTTGGTGCTTTTGCATCTTTTTATTTGGCGCACAATCAGCGTTTCCATATTTTTTTGTAAATCCACGAATTTTTATTGTTTTTGTTTTTAAATAATCGCCTTGTTTTCTGGTATTTGAGTTTGTGTGGGGATTTTGAGGCGGCAGTGAAAGTGGTAGGCATGCGTGCCTTCATTCGGGGAGCCTTGCTAAATATATTTTTTAATCATAAAGTTATTATTTATAATCTTTTCGAGCCATAAACAAAATAAATAATGAATATTTTAATTGAAGGTGGTGAGATTATTAAGTTTATGATCAATACAGGCATAAACAATAAATTGGAGCTTTCTTTCAAAATTCTTATATAAGTAGCAAGCTGGTAACTTATTTAGTTGGTTTGTTAACTGGCTAACTACCTGGTGCATTGGTTGACTGGTTGGTTGGTTGGTTGGTTGGTTGGTTGGTTGGTTGGTTGGTTGGTTGGTTGGTTGGTTGGTTGGTTGGTTGGTTGGTTGGTTGGTTGGTTGGTTGGTTGGTTGGTTGGTTGGTTGGTTGGTTGGTTGGTTGGTTGGTTGGTTGGTTGGTTGGTTGGTTGGTTGGTTGGTTGGTTGGTTGGTTGGTTGGTTGGTTGGTTGGTTGGTTGGTTGGTTGGTTGGTTGGTTGGTTGGTTGGTTGGTTGGTTGGTTGGTTGGTTGGTTGGTTGGTTGGTTGGTTGGTTGGTTGGTTGGTTGGTTGGTTGGTTGGTTGGTTGGTTGGTTGGTTCGTCGGTTGGTCGGCTGGTTGATTGGTTTATCAAATGGAAAGCGCTTGTTTGTGGGATAAGACGTCAAGTAGGTTTGAACAAATGGATTTCTTTTATGGCTGATTTGTTTGCAAGGGGGAAGAGAATATAAATTAATTTTACACTTCAGAGCAGCACAATTCCTATTCTACGATTGCTTGCAATTTAATACAGCTCTACACTTTTAACTTACGCATTTAAAAAAATTCTGAATAGGTCTGATTAATTTTTTAAATCTTTTAATTTTGCTACAATAATATTTATATCTTCAGCAGGTTGATTATTTTAAATTTGGTATAATAAAATATATGAGCAGCTTAACAATTGTTGTTTTATTTTTAAATTTATTAATATGTAACCGATAACGATCGACAGTTAAAAACGTTCTGAATTGAAGTAAAGTGAAGTGAATTGAAGTGAAGTGAAGTGAAGTGAAGTGAAGTGAAGTGAAGTGAAGTGAAGTGAAGTGAAGTGAAGTGAAGTGAAGTGAAGTGAAGTGAAGTGAAGTGAAGTGAAGTGAAGTGAAGTGAAGTGAAGTGAAGTGAAGTGAAGTGAAGTGAAGTGAAGTGAAGTGAAGTGAAGTGAAGTGAAGTGAAGTGAAGTGAAGTGAAGTGAAGTGAAGTGAAGTGAAGTGAAGTGAAGTGAAGTGAAGTGAAGTGAAGTGAAGTGAAGTGAAGTGAAGTGAAGTGAAGTGAAGTGAAGTGAAGTGAAGTGAAGTGAAGTGAAGTGAAGTGAATACAATATTAAACTTGGTTAATTCAATAGTTAGACTTCAAGGTCTCGGAACAAGTGTCACAGCAACTTGCAGATTATTCCAAATCTTCGGAACGGCAATCTCGAACATTCTGTCACCAGTACTCTTGAGATGCGTGGGAGGCACAAAAAGTGAAGCGGTGGATGAGGACCTCAGTCTTCTGCGCGACTGGATGGTTTTCAGTTATACGATTTTTGATGCTAGTTAAAGTGCTGCTAAGCCCTGAAAACATTTGAAAACCGGTAGTGCGATTTTAAAGTTGATTCTGTGCTCAACACACAGCCAGTGCAGCTCTCGGAGAGCATGGAAGATGTGGTCATATTTTTGACCCCTGTCATCAATCTAGCCGCTGTGTTAATGATTGATTGGAGACGTCTGTGATGCTTGAGAAGTCCGACCAAGAAGCCCGACTTTGCTTACGTATAACATTCTCGTGTATAAAAATGTACAGCTAATGTTTCGTCGTTCTATAAATTACAACAGTGAACAGTCATTGAAAAAAGTAAATTTGATAGAAAAAAAACAAACAGAGCCCACAAATGATTTATTGTAAAAAAAACTCATAAATTTAAACTAAACTAAAACTTTTAAATAATTAAAAACAGCAAATCATGAAGTAACAAAATAACAAATGATTTCTTTAATGAAATGATGGCTATTTGATCACATGGGGAGCTGAGTCGTTCTGAAACACGTATCTATCGGATGTATTCATGTCTCCAGGGCTCTTTACTGTCACTGACCGATTAGCAGTTCCATCTGTGAGTCCATTTAGACTATAAAAACATTTCCGACGTCGAATGGATTTTGTTTCATTTTTCAACACTCTTAAATTACTCACAATAATAAAAACTCGCACAAATTTGTAACACAACTTTCAAGTTGCTGGTGTGTGTATTAAAAAAATTCTAGCGGATGGAAAAAAATCAAAAACAAAATAAAAGAGCTATGATGATGTAAAGATTACATGGTTTAATTATGAGGCCAAATTATACACGAGAGCACACAATACGTAGCAAGTATGGTTGTGTAATCCAATATGCCCAAAACGCTTCTGGTTCTTATTTTAAAGCTGATCTGTGCAATAAAGCTGCACGGGTCCACACCTTTACCTTTGCCTTTTAGGCATAGCATGATTTGTTGCTTATCAGTTCTATGTTTAATGTATAAATACTATCATTTTTATAAACTTCGTAATGTATCTTTATTCCTATTCAGAAAAATGCCTTTAAAGAAATTCCCTAGCGAAGTCTAAAAAAACTTTTAAATTAGAAAATACTTTCATTTAACAACAACCAAATTTTTAAGAAAAATAAAAACAGTATCAGAAAAACGGGTTTGAGTCCCGATGTGGCAAAAGTTCATAAGTCGGGTTAACCTTTCATTCCTTAGAAGGTTGAAAAAAGAAAACCTGCCACACTGTTCAGCAGGGCCCAGACCTATAGTGCGAAAATGTTTTATAGTTCATACTGCATTGAAATACAAAAACAACCTTTAAGTACTTTGAATTAGCTAAACTAGTTAATGAGCACCTTTTTACACACTTTTACTTAACTTGACTTCTCTGTCTGTCTGTCTGTCTGTCAGTCGTCAAATTTTGCAATCGATTTTAAACTAACTTCCCGATGATCTAGAGACTTAAAAATTTAAACATACATCAGAACTGATTAAAAATGAATTCCATCAAATTTTTGGATCGATTGGACAAAATTTAATTAAATAATTATTTGTGATATTTTTGTCGAACTATTTATTGTCTATGCTAATATGAACGTTGTTTATGTAACAGAATGTGGCCTACACAATCGATTATATAAAAGTGTGTTTTTAAAAAACTTTGTTTTTTTATTCACTTGTTTTATTTGAAACTAAACCAAGCTAAACTGATAACTTTATATGTTTATTAAAAAAGGAAAAAAATTCAAAGAGATATGTTTGTCAGGAAATTTACGTTAGCAACCTCGTTCAATTGTTTTCATAAGAATTAGGTTGAAAATATTTTATTTGCTTGTTAGAAAAAAAAATTTGTGTGACGGGATTCTGCTCGGGTATTGATGCCTGACGACAAAACAACTGATTCGAGACTAAACAAGGTTTAAAGTTTATTAATATAACACAAACGACACTAATCGGACAGAGCTTCACCTCTCAAAATCGCACGAAGAAGAGAACTAAAATTCCAAACGCAAAATTTCCTTATATAGCCTAGCACACGTGTCAATTTCAATCCACAAAAACCACCAATCCGAACGCAGCCTGAATTCCACATGACCGTTTGACTAACCCCACGTGACCGTTTGACTAGCCCCACGTGACCGTTTGACACACAAAAGTTTACAAAGGCAATATACATCAAAATCACCGCAACGAAGTAATAATATTAAACTAAACTTTTCCAAACAGATAATTCGTTATATAATGTGATATACTAAAAACTTTTACATTAGCGACGATACAAATGGCTAGAAACGACACTTAGTCAAAAGGAGTTATGATAATTACTTAACGAGCCAATCACAACGCAGAACGAAAGCGCTTACGTCAGCACTCAACAAATTTACAAGAAAGTGTGCTTAAAATATGTTACATTTCACGCTACAACTTATTTAATACTCATCTGAAATCGATAAAATTAGGTACAAATAAAGGACTACACAATATCTATACAACGTACTAAAAGTTATTATCAAAAACTTAATAGGAAAGACGCTAGAACTAAAAGCACACCAAAAACGAGCAAGTTTGATTAATAAGCGAACCGACGCTACCTCTCTAGTCGGCGTTTTTCATCGCGCTCTCCGCCTAGTCCGCGCAATAAAGTTATTCACAAAAGAAATTACAATCGACGATGGAGACAACCGTGACAATTTGTCTACTTGAAAAAAACAGAAATAAAGGTTTTATTTCATTATCTATATATATAAAAGAACATGTCCTGCCTGACTGACTGACTGACTGACTGACTGACTGACTGATAATCAACGCCGAGCTCAAACGCCTCATCCTAGGAACGTGAAATTTGAAACTTATATTACTGTTATTGCGTAAGCATCCACTAAGAAAGGATTTTTAAAAAGTTTGCTCCTGAGGAGAAGAAAATGAAAAACAAACTTTTTTCTAAAACAATGTATATCTCGAAAACCAAGAATGAGGAGATTTTGAAATTTGGTACATGGATTCTTCTTAAAAAATAAAAAGATACGTCTTTTACCATTTTTTGAAAATTCGGTTTCCCGGACCTCAAATGTGGGTTGGAAAATTGGGTTATTTGGTTTTTAAAGTAGCTGCTACTCAAAAACTGTGAATGCTACAGGAGTAAAAATTAATATTTAGTTTCTACTCCAAAAATAATGAAATACGGGTTTTAGCAATTTTTGAACATTTGGTTTCCAGGACTTCAAATGTGGGGTGGAAAATAGGGCTATTTGTTTTTTAAAGTAACTGCTACTCAAAAACTGTAAATACCACAGATGTAAAATTTAGTATTTAGTTTCTATTCTAAAAATAAAGATATACGTGTTTTACCATTTTTTACAAATTTGGTTTCCAGGACCTTAAATGTGGGGTGGACAATAGGATTACATGGTTTTTAAAGTAGCTGCTACTCAAAAACTGTGAATGCTACAAAAGTAAAAATTAGTATTTAGTTTCTACTCTAAAAATAATGATATACGTGTTTCACCATTTTTTTGAAAATTTGGTTTCCAGGACTTCAAATGTGGGGTGGAAAATAGGGTTATTTGGTTTTTAAAGTAACTGCTACTCAAAAACTGTAAGTGCTATAAATGTAAAAATTAGTATTTTAAAGTTTTGTGCCGGTTAAAAGTAGCTAATTCCAGTTTATCACCGGCCGGGCCAAGCCGTTATTTTAGAGTCTTCATACGGGCCAGGCCAAACCTTAAATCAAAGTGGGACGGGCCGAGGTTTTTCACAAAGTATATAGATATTTCAGTGATTTTAGGGTTTTCAGTTGGGCCGGGCCAAACCTGAAGTCAAGGTGAGACGGGCCGAAGTTTTTCATCAAGTATATCAATCAATAGTAGAGATCAACTTTTTAGGTCTCGGCTCGGCCCGTCGACAACTTAGCACAGTCCGTTTTAAAAACCCAAACTCCTGGCCCGACACAGCCCGTCTGAAATAGGCCCGGCCCATTCTTACAGGCCCGGCCCATTCTTACAGGCCTAGAAGTTTGGGTGCCGGGCCAGGAGTTTGGTTTTTTAAAACGGACTGTGCTAAGTTGTCGACGGGCCGAGCCGAGACCTAAAAAATTGATCTCTACTATGGATGCACGGTTCATACTCTCTAATTTCATGCGAGCGAAGCCGCTACGGGCACTGCTAGTCTTTCAATAAACTATGAACCATTCCAAAAACTTCGTTTAGGATTGGCGATATTATGTCATTTGGTGTCAGAAGTGGGATTTACTTAAAAGGATAGTTTTGAAAGCATTAGATAAGCTCTTGGTGTGGGGGCTATTAGATGAACTGAAAAAAAAATAAAAACTAAGTAATAAGGGTGAGAAGAAAGAACTTATAGAACGCCTCTTAGCAACTTTAGTGAATGAAGGCTATGGGCCTGAAGATGATGAGTATGAGTTTGATATTGACGAAAAAGCTCTGGAAAACCGGAGAAAGCTTAAAAGGAAATTGTTAGATAAAGAAAGACAACAAATAAACAAAAGAAGCAGCACAAAAAAAGACAAGAAAAGAATCATTTCTTGGCGGTCAGGTCTGCCCTAAAAACTGAGTAGTAGCAGCCGATGCGGCGTTGCTGTCAGAAAAAACCAACATATAAGATGAAAATAGAGTGTTTCTGGCAGTGGTTTGCATGGGTAAGGTCTGGCTGGTAAGGCTGTTGAGGGTTGCTGCGGCTAAAGCCAGTTTGAACCGGAGCCAACCAGCTGTGTCTCAGAACATGTGACATATGACGACCGACTGCACAAATCAGTTGGTACATGAGAAAAACAAAAAAAGGAGTTTGATCCAGTTTTGTGGCCGGGTACTACCCGGGTGGGCTCTGTAGTTGAGTGTTGCTGGACTATGACAAATTTTGGGAAAGTCATCAGATCCGTCGGAGAAGTTTTGAAGGCGCCTGGCTGTGCCGGTTGCAGACAACTCCTGGCGTGTTAGGAAAGCCGGAGTTTGGTATAGGGGTCCACCGAGATTTTTGTGAGCAGGTCATAGAGGAGTTGTGTCCAGATGATGAGCATCTCTTAAATTGAAATGATCGTGGAATCTGCGTGGATTGCTTTTCAAATTTAAACTGCAATGCTTGCTTGGTAGAAAATCGTTTCGAGAAACAGGAGGATTGCTTGATCAAATGTACCCAAGACATTCCTGTTGCAGAAAATGTTTTTGACAGCTTCGTGTTTAGTGGCAGTAGATTGAATGAGTTCCGTGATGATGACACCGTGATTCGGTGTTTAGACAAGGATGTTTCACAATTTGTGCACAGTAGGCCAGATTTGTAAAGTGGTCTTTGGTTCCAAGACATTGGGAATAAGTTGGTCTTAGAAAAAAATAGTTTTAAAAAGGATGTAAAAGTGATGTCTAATAATTGAAGTGCCTATGTCAGTAATACTGCCACTGCGGGCGCACATGATATTGATGATATATATATATATATATATATATATATAAATATATATATATATATATATATATATATATATATATATATATATATATATATATATATATATATATATATATATATATATATATATATATATATATATGTGTGTGTGTGTGTGTGTGTGTGTGTGTAATTTATATTGCATTGAACTACTCGTCTTCCAGCATGCTTTTCAAAGTCATAAAGTTTGAATGTATAATATGGGCATTAAGGTAAAAAAAAAGCTTCTCAATTCAAATCAATAATGTCGATATGCCACAATCTTGACATTTGCATATTTTTCAAACTACCGGGAACTAGATAAATGTCTTCAGTGGTCGGTGATGTCAGAATACAAATGTTACCAAAACTTTTTTCCAGGTTTTTTTATAAATCAGAGGTGACCGCTGATAAAATGTATGTTGCCATCATCTAGTCGTTAAACGTTTAGCATGAATATGTGTTAATATAATGGATGGCTGTTATTGTTTATTACATTTTATATCAAATGTATTCATTTTTTAATTTAACTAAATGATTTGTTTGTTATTAATGAAGACGTCTGAAAGACAATTGATTGAAAATGTCATTATAATCTCATTTTTTTTAAATTACAAATCTAATTACTGAATTATGTGTTTTTTCGTGGTTTTAATTAATGGACCACCCGATGTACTGATTGGACCTTTCTATAAATTGATGTTCTTTCCATAAAAAAACATTAAAACATTAAAACAATCATAATTATTCATAATGCATAGTTTGACATTACAAAATACAAAAATTTTAATTTTAATTACCCCATATAATCACATGAAACGATTTTTAATACATTTAATTGAACAAAAGTGTCAAAGCATTGCAGAACTAATAATAAGATTGGTGCTGTTTAAATTGTTGTTTTACTTGCATATTTGGAATCACTTGAAAAAAGTTGTTTCCACTACCCAGTCGGTTGATTGATCCTTACTTGTGCATCACGGTGGTCCATTTCCCAAAATGTTTCTTTGAAATTGGAATGTTGGAAGATGCAAAATGATGGTATTAGGTACCCACAAACTTTTACTGCATTGCAAATGATAACAAGGGTTTCCTCCTCATCACTTCTTACCATCGAGTCACCGATGTCACTTGATGATCGCTTCTGCCTGCTATGACATGTTCTGAAACTTGCGCAGTTTTCACCTCTGTTTCGTCGCATTTCCATATGTTCCTTGTCTCAATTTCATATTTGGCCTTAAACACACGCTCAACCTTAACTCATGGATAAGTGCTTGAGCAAGGAATAACCAGCTCACATTTGCTTATGGTCCACTCAGCGTTTCATTGTAAACTGGTCGATAAATGAGTGCTCAGTTGTATATATTTCATGTAGTAGTGCCCTAAGCGTCATGACCTTTAACTTTAAAAAATATTTTAATACATTTTTATAAGTTTTAATGACTGGATCTAATTATAGAAAAATGCATCCTTTAAGTATAGTTGTGTCCATTGTTTTAAACTTCAAATAGACAATTTGAGAGAAACAAAATTCGCTATGATAAGAAAGCGACGCTAATAGGTAATGCTAGACCAATTTCAGGAAACTATCCACTTTTTAACCGATTTAAAGGAAAATAAAAAAAATATAGACAAGGTTGAAGAACATAAGTATTTACTGCAGTAGACTTATGTTGTTTATTATTGTAATACATAACTTTCCAAATATTTTAATAAATCCGTTTAACCAATCATAAAATATATATTAGCGCTGAGATCAAACTCTGGCGCATTTCCAAAATTTAAATAATCGTACTATCCAAACTCGACCCAGACCTGACCGAACCCGTCAGATTTTAATTTTGAAACCCGATAACGAAATTTTGAAAATCGAAAACCCGAACCCGAACTTGATGTTTGAAAAATTGATAACCCGAATTCGCTTTTTGAAAAAATGAAAACCTGAACCCAAAAACTCAAAATTCAAAAACCTGAACCCGAAAAGGCCAAAAAGTCCTACCCGTGACATCCCTATTAATACTGTCGTTTTTATTTATTTTCTGTGCCGAATAAAGTTCAAACTTTAAAAATCTTAATTAAATAAATTTTACTAGAAAACTCCATTAGGATTTTAAGGAATGTTTTTACTTGTGTGGATTTTATGTTGTTTGGGTAATCGTTTCTTATTTTAAGTTCAAACCATGTATATAGAATAAGTATATCGGCCCACCTGTCGTTTAGGAAGGCTTTTAGCTATATAGACTAGGCAGCCTAGTAGACCGGAGATTTAAAACGAAGAACTGAGAGTTACAACCGTATAGTAACTTAATCAAATATTTTTTAATAAAAAAAAAAAAATTTTATGCACAAAATAAATGTTTAACTTTATAAAAATTTACGAATTTTCTTTTATAAAACTTCAGTTGACATTGAATTTTATTTGCGTAGTCTCTAGTTCGATGGTCTATTTATGTCTATTTAACGTCGCCTGTGCTATCGGTAAATTAGAATTGTATATTTTTTATGTCGGATATCGCGTTAAATTAAAATAAAGCTCATATCAACTACTTTTAGCTATAAGAAATCGACGTTTCTGTTTCTTACAAACCGGAGTTTAGTCACCGCTGTCGTACCAAAAATAGATTAATACAAATAATGAATATTCATGGTACAAAAAGACTCTAAATCGTTTTTCGGAGGCCATCTTGGCATCTCATTCTAAACCTGATCATCTCCGATATACTTATCTATATATATAAAAGAACATGTCCTGACTGACAGATGACTGACTGATAATCAACGCCGAGCTCAAACGCCTCATCCTAGGAACGTGAAATTTGGAACTTATATTACTTTTATAGCTTAAACATCCGCTAAAAAAGGATTTTTGAAAATTTTGCTCCTGAGGGGAAAAAACTGGAAAACAAACTTTTTTCTAAAACATTTTTCTAAAGATTTTTTCTGAAATTTGGTATATAGATTCTTTTTGAAAAATAAAAAGATACGTGTTTCACCATTTTTTGAAAATTCGGTTTCCAGGACTTCAAATGTGGGGTGGAAAATAGGGTTATTTGGTTTTTAAAGTAACTGCTACTCAACAACTGTAATTGCCACAGATGTAAAAATTAATTCTTAGTATCTAATAAAAAAAAGATATCCGTGTTTCATCATTTTTTGGGTTATTTGGTTTTTAAAGTAGCTGCTACTCAAAAACTGTTAATGCTACAGAAGTAAAAATTAGTATTTAGTTTCTACTCCAAAAATAATGAAATTCGTGTTTTAGCATTTTTTGAAAAATTGGTTTTCAGGACCTCAAATGTGGGGTGGAAATAAGGGTTATTTGATTTCAAAATAACTGCTACTCACAAACTGTAAGTGTTACAAATGTAAAAATTAGTATTTTGAAGTTTTGTGCCGGTTAAAAGTAGCTAAGTCCAGTTTATCATCGGCCGGGCCAAGCCGTTATTTTAGAGTCTTCACACGGGCCAGGCCAAACCTTAAATCAAAGTGGGACGGGCCGAGGTTTTTCACCAAGTATATAGATATTTTAGTGATTTTAGGGTCTTCAGCTTGGCCGGGTCAAACCTGAGGTCAAGGTGGGACGGGCCGAAGTTTTTCATCAAGTATATAGAACTTCTAGGCCTGTAAAAATGGGCCGGGCCTAATTCAGACGGGCTGTGCCGGGCCAGGAGTTTGGGTTTTTAAAACGGGCTGGGCTAATTTGTCGACGGGCCGAGCCGAGACCTAAAAAAATGATCTCTACTATGGATGCACGGTTCAAACTCTCTAATTTCATGCGAGCGAAGCCGCTACGGGCACTGCTAGTCTATATATATAAAAGAACATGTCCTGACTGACTGACTGATAATCAACGCCGAGCTCAAACGCCTCATCCTAGGAACGTGAAATTTGGAACTTATATTACTTTTATAGCGTAAACATCCGCTAAAAAAGGATTTTTGAAAATTTTGCTCCTGAGGGGAAAAAACTGGAAAAAAACTTTTTTCTAAAACAATGTATATCTCGAAAACCAAAAATGAGGAGATTTTGAAATTTGGTATATAGATTCTTTTTGAAAAATAAAAAGATACGTGTTTCACCATTTTTTGAAAATTCGGTTTCCCGGACCTCAAATGTGGGTTGGAAAATTGGGTTGTTTGGTTTTTAAAGTAGCTGCAACTCAAAAACTGTGAATGCTACAGGAGTAAAAATTAGTATTTAGTTTCTACTCCAAAAATAATGAAATACGTGTTTTAGCATTTTTTGAAAATTTGGTTTCCAGGACTTCAAATGTGGGGTGGAAAATAGGGTTATTTGTTTTTTAAAGTAACTGCTACTCAAAAACTATAAATACCACAGATTTAAAAATTAGTATTTAGTTTCTATTCTAAAAATAAAGATATACGTGTTTCACCATTTTTTTTATAAATTTGGTTTCCAGGACCTTAAATTTGGGCTGGACAATAGGATTACTAGGTTTTTAAAGTAACTGATACTCAAAAACTGTAAATGCTACAAAAGTAAAAATTAGTTTTTAGTTTTTACTCTAAAAATAATGATATACGTGTTTCACCATTTTTTGAAATTTTGGTTTTCAGGACCTCAAATGTGGGGTTGAAAAAAGGTTTCTTTGGTTTTTAAAGTAACTGCTACTCAAAAACTGTGAATGCTACAGATGTCAAAATTAGTATTTAGTATTTACTCAAAAAATAATGATATAAGTGTTTCAACATTTTTTAAAAATTTGGTTTCCAGGACCTCAAATGTGGGGTGGAAATAAGGGTTATTTGATTTCAAAATAACTGCTACTCAAAAACTGTAAGTGCTACAAATGTAAAAATTAGTATTTTGAAGTTTTGTGCCGGTTAAAAGTAGCTAAGTCCAGTTTATCACCGGTTGGGCCAGCCGTTGTTTTAGAGTCTTCACACGGGCCAGGCCAAACCTTAAATCAAAGTGGGACGGGCCGAGGTTTTTCACCAAGTATATAGATATTTTAGTGATTTTATGGTCTTCAGTTGGGCCGGGCCAAACCTGAAGTCAAGGTGGGACGGGCCGAAGTTTTTCATCAAGTATATAGAACTTCTAGGCCTGTAAGAATGGGCCGGGCCTAATTCAAACGAGCTATTCCGGGCCAGGAGTTTAGGTTTTTAAAACGGGCTGGGCTAAGTTGTCGACGGGCCGAGCCGAGACCTAAAAAATTGATCTCTACTATGGATGCACGGTTCAAACTCTTTTTTTTCCTGCGAGCGAAGTCGCTACGGGCACTGCTAGTTCTATATATATGGTTCAAACCCTTATTTGAATAATTGTGAAATGTTTTACAGTTCAACAGATGTTTTTGACTTATAATAGTTTGCTCGTATGTGCTTATCCAAATGTTAGTTTTTTTAAGAGAAGCATTTTATCAAAAACTGCAGAAAAGCCTGTTTCATCGGTTGTGGAAAACCATATGTCAAGCAATGAGTGAAGAGATGCTTCACTAAAATTTGTCCTTAACGGGAGCGATCAATGTCTTGCTAGAATTGAAAAAAACACTTTATGCATTATAGCTGAACCAAATTGGTCTGCTTTTACCTTCTCTGTCGTAACCTTCGAGAGGAATAGAAGGAATTTAACATCCTGACAAGCATGAGAGTTTGTAGAACCTAGCACTTTAGCTTCTTTTGATTTAAACTTTTCTCAGATTGTATGAACACTTAATTTCGTTTTTGGTTCAGGAACAAGCAAAATCACTGTTCAAGTGATCATTTGACATCATGCGTGCGTGCGTGTGTGTGTGTTACATAAACAACGAGCATATTAGCATAGACAATAAATTAATAAATAGACAATAAATATCACAAATAATTTTTAATTAAATTTTGTCCAATCAATCCGAAAATTTGATAGAATGCATTATTAATTAGTTCTGAGATATGTTTAAATTTGGAAGTCTCTAGCTCATCGGGAAGTTAGTTTAAAATCGATTGCAAAATTTGACGACAGACAGAGAGACAGACAGAGAAGTCAAGTTAAGTAAAAGTGTGTAAAAAAGAACATTTTATTCAGTCTTCATCTTTGGTAAATATTCATATTATGCAAGTTTCAGCTCGATCGAATCACGAGAAGTGAGTAAATTCTCAATTTTACGAGTTTATTGGTATATATATGTATGTATGTGTGTGTGAGTAAGCTAAAATTTTAATAGAATGCATTGCCATCGATGACAAGCCTATCTGCCAAGTTTTAGCTCGATCGGATGACGGGAAGTGGGTTAATAAGCCCTGTACACATCGACAAACGTGAGTTGACACGTCCCGATCAAATCTGACACGTCCGTTACAATTGGAGTTTGTAGATGTGATACAGTCGTTAATGTCTTAATGTAGTGTAGTAGGGCCTATACCAGGGACGGGCAACATACGGCCCGCGACGGGGTTTTGACTGGCCCGCAGACTGTTTCCGGTCGTACATGATAATTTGGCCCGCGGCCACATTCTGCCGCAATCTCCCACTACTTGCTTACTACATCGTAGTAATAGTGACTGTTAGTTATTCTTTGTTTTTTGTTTTCTTTCTGTTCTTGGTTCTTCGATTCTTTGTTTTCGGTTATAATTGGATTAAGAATTTACAATAAATTATTTACCATGGATTTTGCCAAGAAAGGTAAAGTTGACAGGGAGTGTCGCGCATTAAACAAAGATTGAATGCCAAAGTACTTTTTCACAGAAGTCAGCAAGAAAGCAGTATGTTTGCTGTGCAGTGAAAGTGTTGTGGTGTTGAAAGACATTATGCGACGAAACATGCAGGCTATGGTAGTACTTTATCAGCAGCGGGACGGCAAACAAGAACAACAGAACTGGACAGAAAACTTGTAAAGCAGCAGAATGTATTCGGAAGAGCCAAAGTAGCCCAGAAAGCTGCTACTCATGCCAACTTTGTGGTCGCATACAACATTTCTAAGCACAACAAATTGTTCTGTGAAGGGGAATTTTTTCAAAAAATGCATGTTCGATGTAGCTGATCAAGTCTGTCCAGAACAAAGAAAGAAGTTTGAAGAAGTCAGTTTGTCAAGAAGAACTGTGGCTCGCCGCTTCGAAGCAATTGGTGAAGACCTGACATTACAACTGAAAGGGCGTTTACTTCATTTCAGCTGTTTTCTTTGGTATTGGATGAAAGCACTGACATCGATGACACTGCACAGTTGCTCATCTTTGTACGAGGCATTTCAGAAAACTTTGAAATCACAGAAGAATTGCTGTCAATGGAATCAATTTAAAACACTACAACCGGGGAAGATATTTTTGAATGTGTGGAAAATGCCATGCATACAATGCAATCACCATAGCAGAAAATAGCCAGTGTTACTACGTATGGTTGTCCATCTTTGATAGGAAAGAAAGTTGGTCTACTGAAAAGACTGGGTGACCGTGTTGCAGAGGTCGATTGAACTATTGAATTGGTATTTCTACTTTGCATAATACACTAGAAAGTGCTTTGTAAAAGTGTGCTTGACAGGAAACCATGTTGTGGATCCAGTTGTGAAAATTTTTAATTTCATCAGGGCGAGAGGTCTAAATCACAGACAGTTTATCACACTTCTGGAAAATTGAGGCTCGGATCATAGTGATGTTTTGTATCATACCGCTGTACGCTGGTTGAGTTTGGAGAAAATTCTGAGACGTGTCTGGAGCCTGAAAACGGAAATCTTAGTTTTTGGAGATGAAAGGGAAAGTTACAGAACATCCTCAACTCAGAAAATCCAATTGGCTATCAGATCTGGCGTTTGCAGTTGATCTCTTTGAACATATAAATGAATTGAACACCAGACTTCAAGGAAAGGACACTTTTGCTCACGAAATGTACTAAACAGCATTCAGGGTGAAGCTAAAACTGTTTTCTTGCCAGCTCAGACAGAATATACAACACACATTCCAAGACTCAAATCTATGCACCCCAGATGATGTCAACTGAGAAGTACACCAATCTGCACTAAACAATGAATTTGCTCGTCGTTTTGCGGACATCCAGAAACTTGCTGCTGAGTTTGATATCTTGTCATCACCGTTTACAACTGACATTGAAAAGGTGACGGATGCTCTACAGCTGGAATTGATTGATCTGCAGTGTGACTCTATCCTGAAAGAGAAAGTCCAATCTGGAAGCATTGAAAATTTTATGCGTCACTGAATGAGTCCAAGTTTGCCAACTTGAGAAAGATGGCCATAAAACTACTTGTTCTGTTCGGGTCTACATACATTTGTGAGTAAACATTTTCGACCATGAACATTAACAAGACAAAGCTGCGTTCCAATCTAACTGATGCTCACGTGCAGTCTTTACTGAGGATTACTACGTACGACATGCAGCCAGAGTTTAAACAACTTGTTGACAACTTTGATCGACCACAGATGTCTCATTGACTTCAGCAGCTATTAAAGTACAATACATTTTAAATACTTTTTTTGGTCTCTATGTTTTAAACTTAAAATTTACAAGTTTAAAGTTTACATTAAATATTATTTATTCCTTGCATAGGTGGATAGATACGCGATTAAGGTATCGACTCAGTAATCCGGCCCGCCAAGGACTTCATTTTCCCATATCCGGCCCACCGACTCAAGAAGTTGCCCACCTTGAACTATACAGTCCCATACGCCTTATAAGCACAGCTTTTTGTTCATTGTTCCGTATAGGCATAGCTTTTCATAAGTTTTTTGTATGTGCATTGCTGTTTCTCTTTTATTTTTTTGTTGGGTAGAAGTTGACACTCTTTTATATCTCGGAGGGACGTCCTGTGTATTAACACACAATAAAAGAATTGTGGAAGATTTGGTGAGGTCTGAGACAAAGTTGGCTGTTCTATTGGATAAATCTACAACACTCAGTCAGAAAAATCTCGAAATTACCTTGAAAGCTGCTGTAGGACCTTGTGGAACTCGTATCTAGGGTTGTTACAGTTTTAAAAAAAAATTCAGTTTCAGTTTGTTAAAGTAACTGAAACTTTACAAAAAGTCAGTTTCAGTAAACTGAATCTTTAAAAATTCAGTTTCAGTTACAGTTACAGTTAGATTCAGTTTTTTTTTCTTCAAATTTTTTAGGTAAACTACCAAAAAAAATTTACAATAAAAAAACACTTTGCAACACAGACATGTTTAAAAAATGTATCTGGCTTAAAAATTCCTTGTTGAATTTATAAAAAAAAAACCAGCTTCCAGCTTGTCGTCACCCAAATTATGCCGACATCTGCTAAAAGCAAAGCCAGCTCTGCTAAAAACGCGTTCACACGGAGCAGATGTTGCCGGGACTGAGAGTACATCTACAGCTATATTATAAACATTTGGACATTTTATAGAATTTTTTATCCAAAATTCAAAAGGATCTTGTGTAGGTTCGGGTTCCATTATCATATTACAATAAGATGTTATTTCAACATCTATCGAAGCAACTCCTTCGTTTGGTGTTTCTAATAGCTTCCTTTGTTCAATTTTTGCCCCAGCAGCAGCCAAAAATCTAGCTTTTTTCGTTGGAGGTCCTAAAGCAACTTCCGATTCATTTTGTTAAATTCACGACACTTCCTCCTCGGCATTGTCGATGACAATGTTATTACTAACACAAGTATCTTCCATTTTTGTAATTCTAAAAACTTGAAAATCTTCGAAAAACAACGCAAGCAACACAACACTAACACGAAACAAAAAGAAAGAACTATTCCTAACTTTGACCGAAGTAATCGTCTGTGCCATAGAATCAAAACATTTAACCGCAAACATAAAAATAATATAAAAAATACATAAAAAAATCATTTTAAAAAAATCAGTTATATTCAGTTTTCTCAATAGATTCAGTTTCAGTAACCGTTTTTTTTAAAAGATTCAGTTTCAGTTTCAGTTGAAGTTACTGAATCTAAAAAGATTCAGTTAACTGAATGTTTCAGTTTTATATTCAGTAACTGTAACAACCCTACTCGTATCAAGCCCGTAGCCAGGATTTTAAAACAAAGGGACACTCCTAATTTGAAAGGGTGCAGAACATTTTATATAAACTACCTCACGCATGGCCGAAACTCCAACAACAAACGTTACTAGGTGGCTGCCACAAGAGGCCCCCAAGACGTTTACAGTTTGGGGAAAAATATTATTTTTGTGTCAAAAAATGTAAGAATATTTTGAAAAATTATGTGGAACCAGCACTTGACGCACGCTTCGCGCGCGTGTGAGTTTTTACATATTAATAATAAAATTAGTCGCACTCAAATCGCACTCTAAGCCAAGCTCAACAACAACACAAGTGTATAATATTTAGAAAAAATTAATTCAATTACCCCTCCCCTTTACAACCACTTTAGCAACTAGAGCAATCAGTTTTTTATCCAGACGCATTAGAGGAGCTCCCTCCCAAAAGTTTCAATTTTTCACCCAAAAAATTTGAATTTTTCCAAAACCAATTTTGATAAAAAATTGTTTGAGAAAAAATTAAGAAGTTTTTGAAAAAAATTTTTAAAGTACCCACGATTAATCAGCTATTTTGCAAAAGTGTATATTTTGAAGAAATTGTGAAAATTTAGGGAGGAAAAAGTGTATAATATTTCGGAAAAAATTTGGTTTGTATAGGTTTTTGAAACATTTTGTTTTTCCAGCTTTTTGCTGAAATGATACTTTGCCCCGCACCCCAATCCCCAATTTTTAAATTACCCCCACCTAAAGTCATGGGGTTTGAGTTAAACACTGGTTGGGAGCAGGCTCAACCAGGTAATGAAGTAAAAATAATTGTGCTTTCCTTTCTGATTATACATGGAATCAGCTCTCCAACAATAACCAGGCTTTTAGTAATTAAATAAATTAGTATGAGCTTTTAATATTTTAAAAATTCTACACGTACTATTTACGGCCCGCAAAAAATGACTAATTATGTGAACGTATTAAGATGTACTCCCTCAATCATTTCTAGATCTAATGTTGCTTTGAAGATGACATAAATGAGCTAAAAACTCATGAGAATTTGTGACATCTTTTCAAATGCCAACAGAGATAAGGTAAAGAGGCGCTGTGAAAGCATAGACTTGTAAAAGGGTGGCAGTAAAAAAGTAAGTGTGGTAAAGTTATTTTCACGTACAGTTGTGGAAGCTCTAAACGTTAGAGCTGAAACATAAAATATCTGAAAAACAGGGAATTAATGTTTTCTTATATGGAAATAGCATATTTGTCATCACAACAATGTCACTAACAAAAGAAGACAAAACAACAGCCCTTACTTACATTTTGCCTTTTTAAGTAAGCTTAAATTTAATTCTTTTCTAGTGTAGTTTTATGTCTAAATCAATCAACTTGTGTTTATTAACTACTAGCGGGGGTGCCCGAGGTTTTTCTAATGTTTGTCTTTCTCGCTCAGGTTTCCCGGTTGCTTTCCCGTTCCCGGTCGTTTTCCTGCTCCCGTTTGCCCTCCCGTTCCCGGTCGCTTTTCTGTTCCCAGTCGCTTTCCCGTTCCCGGACGCTTTTCCCGTTCCCGCTCGCGCTTGCTCTCCCGTTCCCGTTCATTTTTTTTTTCATTCTTTCCTAACTTCTTTTAGCCCTTCAAAACGTAAAATAGATTTTCAAAACTTGCTTGAAGCCTTCAAACGTTGTTACGTAAACTATATATGAATTCTATTACGCAATTACCAATTACCGCAACAATTAAAAATAAATAACCATGATTCAGTAAATAACGTATTTGGTTGAATTTTAGTTGTAAATATGTATTTATATAAAATTATAATTGAATAAAAAAATTTCTAAATTTTTAGTTAACATTTAATTCATATAATGAAAAAAAAACTCGTCACCCAACAACCGAAACTATTCGGCTTAATAAATAACCAAGATTCAGTAAATAACGTATTCAGTTGAATTTTAATTGTAATTATTATCAATAAATAAAATAACAAAAAATTTCTATATTTTTGTTAACATCTATTTAATTAATAAGTCCGCGGTCAGCATTTTACCCACCCCGACGCGTTTCAATACTAACAGATTACGCATTGTATATTCTTCGAAATAAGGCGATCCAGGCCGAATTTTTTAAAACCCTTTCTTAGTGAGCACCTAAAACTCAAGAGAAAGATATGTTCCAAATTTCATTACAATCCGTTCAGTGGTCCCTAGACTAGCATATGATGTTCAACGTAGATAAATGCTCAGTGATGCACATAGGTAATAGTAATCAAGGGTTTCTGTATTAGATTGGAGGAATATTGTTGAGGACATCTGAAGAGGAAAGAGATCTGGGAGTTATAGTACACAATAGCGGCAAACCATCAAGACAGTGTGCGGAAGCAGCAAAGCGAGCCAATGAGATTTTAGGATTGGTCAAAAGAACAATAATAAGTCGAAACCAGGGAATAATTATCAGGCTATACAAATCTTTGGTAAGACCACATCTAGAATATTGTATACAAGCTTGGAGTCCTGTTTTAAAAAAGGACATCGTAGTGTTGGAGAAGGTACAAAGGAGGGCTACAAATTTGATTAAGCATTTAAGCCAGTTACCTTACGAAGAAAGATTAAAACAATGTGGCTTAACAACTTTAGAGAAAAGGAGAAGTAGGGGGGACTTGATCGAAGCCTACCAAAATAATAACAGGAAAAGAGGATTTAACACCAGCAATGTTTTTTGAACAACCACCGATTCAAAGCACTAGGGGACATAGATTCAAGCTTTTTAAAAAAACATGAAAAGACTATAAAAAAAGGTTTTTTTTAGTTCTAGAGTGGTAAATATATGGAATGACTTGGACCATGACACTGTAGCATCTGAGACTACCACATCTTAAAGTAGCGCTATCCAGGCATGGATACTGATTTTTATACAAATTATTTATTTTTTATTAGTTTATTTATCTATCTATTATTATTATTATTATTATTATTATTATTATTATTATTATTATTATTATTATTATTATTATTCATATATTTTATTTTATTTATTATTATTTTTATTTATTTTATTTATTTTTTTAATTCGAAGTGGTTGTCTATAGGCGTAAAGTCTTCTAAACCACTATAATAAACGTTATCTTATCTTATCTTTTTGCGATTTCGTGATAAGTCAGTCAGTCAGTGGTATTTGAGTTATATATATATATATAACCTGCCTGGCGGCAAATAAACTTTGCTAGAAAACTGCATTAATTAAGTATTTACAAATAAAATGACTGTTTTGCTCCCTTATATTGTTTATTAAAGCAATTAGTAACTTAATCAAATATTTTTTAATAGAAAAAAAAGAATTTTTTATGTACAATATAAATTTTTAACTTTATAAAAATTAACAAATTTTTTTTATAAAAATATCAGTTTACATTGAATTTTATTTGCGTAGTCTCTAGTTCGATGGTCTATTTATGTCTATTTAACGTCGCCTATGTTATCGGTAAATTAGAATTGTAGGGGAGATGGGGGCTTTTTGATCTCTGGGGCACATTGATCTTTTGGCAATAACGTAATAATTTCTAAATTAAAAAAATTAAAAAAATTGTTTATGGTTTGTATTTGTTTTCGTACTATTTTTAGTCCTATTTTCTTTTCAACAATCCGCCGCTGAAAGTTGATAAATACGAAAGTTTGATTTGACCGGAGAAAAGTACATCTTCACAACAGTTGAGTTTCTGTAATTACAAATTAAATAAACATTTTTTCGGGAAAATTAATTTTGGATTGTATAAACGCATATCTAATGCTTATTTTATGGCATACTTTAATTCTCAAACAACATTTATTGATGAGATATCGCCATTTATAGCGTGGTCCATGTCATAGGGGCTCTTTGATCTGTACCAATATGGGGTACGTTGATCTGTTGATCAAAGTGCCCCTTGTACTAGGATACTAAATGTACGCATTCTCCGGGCATTGGAGGTTTAGTGTAGTCCTATAATTTGATATTTTCATTTGTGCAAATGATGAATTATTCCAATTTGAAAAGGATGATATTGTTTGTAAACTTCCAGACCCAATTCATCATGGCGGGACTGCTCAAGCCAGTCGTCACTTGGTCTTTGCAGGAGATTTATCCATTTTTCCTAACATGTGTTGAATTTATATAACTTTAATGATTATTATTATTAATAAAAGCTATTATACCTGTTTTCATGTGTTTTTTGAGAGAACTGGATGTGGGATCGTACTGAATTTTACCTAGGATCAATGTGCCCCATGGGGGGGATCATAGTGCCCCATATGCGGGGCACTTTGATCTTTTTTAGGGCTTGCACCAAAGTTCAATTTAAAAATAGTTCTCTTACATTATAAAATGTCAAACTTAATTGAATACATAGAAGAGATGTTCTTCTCTGTAATTAACAAAAAAAAAGTAGATTTTTTGAACGGCTTGACTGTTATCGCCAAAAAACCTCAAAAGAGATCAAAAAGCCCCCATCTCCCCTATATTTTTTATGTCGGATATCGCGTTAAATTAAAATAAAGCTCATATCAACTACTTGTAGCTATAAGAAATCGACGTTTCTGTTTCTTACAAATAATAGAAGGAGCACGTCAAGAGTCCACCGCCGTCATTCTCACCTACAGAAAAGGAGATCCTATACCAGAAAAAGCCCATATAGGAAATGTCAGTCATATAATTAAAACATACATTCCGATACCAACAAGATGCTTTAATTGTCAAACCTTTGGGCACTACGCCAAAAACTGCCGAAAACCAACAAAGTGTTCAACATGCTCTGGAGCTCACACAACACAAAACTGCGAGTACCCAAAACCTGAAATTAGGTGTGCAACATGCGGACGGACAAACCACAAAACTGGATCACCTCAATGCCCAAAATTTCTACTGGCAAAAAATATTAGCCAAACAATGGCCATCACCGGTTTCACGTACACAATAGCTCTCTTCGCCGAACTTAAAAAAGAAAGAGATAGAAAACACCCAGAAAAATAAGACAAAACAAAAAACCCAACTCTGCCCAGAATAAGCAACAAAAGAAAAAACATAGAAGACAGTGACAACAAACAAGCAGATAACAGAAAACAAACAGTGAACTCGGCAAAGCAGTCGGAAAAAAATCCTCATGCGTCACTCCACTACTATCAATTCCATCACAACCTCTCAAAGAAACCTACATAAAATACAACAGAAAAGTCGCTCCTCAACCACCCAACAAAACTGCCACAGACACGTCGGTCAACCAAATCTCCACAAAAAACTTGGGAACAATAGTTTCAGAACTCCTGGAAAATTTGAAAGTTGCCAAGGAAAATGGACAAGAAACAGATCTCACAGAGGCCATCTTCTCGTCGGTGACATCTTTTAAAAAAATGAATTTGAACCTAACCATCACGGACATCTTTCCACAGAGGGTATTAAATCAAACAACGTTGTCCTCAACAAAAACACCTACCAGCCAAAAAGAGGATTAGACGAAAACCGAGAAAAATCAAACAGACATTAAAATAGATGCAACACCAAATCTTGCACAATTGCACAAAATATGTAAATTTTATTAAAATGCCTCAACTTTGAATTTTCTATATAAAATGCGTGAAGAGTTAGCAACAGATTTTATCGAACAGTTTTTACTGAATTACTCTGTTAATTTTTTCGATATTTTGATGAGACTTGGACATATTGATTTGTTTTTGAAATATCTATTAAAATATGTAAATTTTATTAAAATGCCTCAACTTTGAATTTTCTATATAAAATGCGTGAAGAGTTAGCAACAGATTTTGAGTAGCCTATTGTAAATAAAGACCGCGATCGATATAATCGCAATAGTTTTTACCATATAACTCCGTTAATAATTGAGGCATTTAGTTGAAAATAGTACAGATCATTTTGTTTTTTAATTTCCTATTAAAATATATTAAAAAAAATAAAATGCCTCGACTTTGAATTTTCCCTACATAATGCAGTCAAAGTTAGCTACTGTTGCTAACTTCAGTGACGTTTCTATATATATGTTCGTACCCATTCAGAGTCTAGTGTTGTGTTCAACTACCCCGGTGGCGCAGATGGTAAGGTAGTTGGCATGATTCGAGGCGGGATTCCGCTGGGTTCCCCGGCTCTATCCCGCGCGGGTGTTTGCTGGGTTTAAAGGAAATCTATTCCGTAACTGTAACTTAGATAGAACTCAAGACTGTAACTAAAAACAAGAATATTAACTGAAAAATATTTTGTCACCATAGAGTTTATTTTTAATACTTTCTATATTTCTAAACTTTCTGACTTCCTGAACATTTTGTAGACCATTTTTTTTGGTACACCCCATTATGTAGGTGTCTTCATCTGATCCACTTTTAAAAAAACATGGGTAAAACTAGCAAGCCAACTTAGATCAGCAGCAAACTTAACTCCGACATTTTTGGCCTTCCCTTTCCATTGTCTGTTTTATAAGAAAATTTAATTAAAAGATTGGAAGAGTAGAAAACAGAATCTTAAATAAAATTAACTAAATTCTATCAAGAGCCAAGACCATTACTTATTTAATACCGAATTACTGCATTAAAATAATAAAACATAATGCAAGGGATGTGCATCCTGACTTAATAAAACAATTTTTAATTCAATGTAAACCATTTTCGATACTAAAGTTATGTATTGTAATCAAAAAATAATACACATGCAAAATTTCAGCTCAATTTGATAACAGGAAGTGTACAATCTATTAAAAGAATAACAGAATCCATTACAAAATTAAGTAAAAGTGTATCATAATATGCAAAATATTTTTGAACATGCATTCAAATAATAGACATAAAAATATTGTAGTCATACAATACCAGAAACAATTTCTATGCCTAGTTGTTAGGAAATATATTTTAAAATGTTTGACATTAGCTCCATATTTATTAATCACTGCATGATAAATATTTGAATCGATCAGATTATTTTACTCATAATTTTCTTTATTCCTTCAATTGTCCTTTCACAGTTTAAATCTTGATATTCAGAAGCTATCATAATTGCATCATGGATTCCTTTTCCATAACAAAAAATCTCTCTTAGATCCCCTTCAAACTTAAAAAAAAAGGTCATTATTCAAAGTGCAGCTGTAATGGAAACAAGTAAAGGAAAAAACGATTTTTCAACACACACTTTTATTCCAATTACACTCAATTTAGAAATACGAAAAATATTCAAATTAAGTTTTTCAATTGAATCATGTATTGTCATCCAATATAAAGCTATGCTGATAGCTTCCTAGCAAGTCAAAAAGCTGGTTAAATGTTACTCGCAAGATTTGTGTACAGAGAAACAAACAAACAGAGATTGCAAGTTGAATAAAAGTATGTAAAAAGGGTTAGGGTTGCTGCTGAATTAAAATAATGCAAAGATAATAATATGTACCAGAATATATAATTACAATATTACAGGGAAGGAAATGTCCTACTCTGGGGGGAGAGAATGTCCTTGTCCTCTATTCCAAACGCCTTACCACCGTTACTGCTATATCACTAGCACGATCCAACCCTGACGACTTTAGTCAGGGTTCCTAAAAACCTAAGTTAGCAACAACTGTGGTCATGCAAATAAAAATAATATTTTAAATGCATTTTTAACATTGCTAGAAATGAATTGAAAATGTAATCCAATGATACTGTTACTTTATTGTTTTTAGATAAAAAAGTGATAAGCAAGGAACTATTATTTTTCTATATAAATTGCATATATACGTAAATTTACGACATTGTTTGATTGCCTTTAACTTTTTGCAAACTGTTGCAATGGATATTTTTGAGATTTTTTTTGCCATGAAACATCGGTTTTCTGTCCATTCTTATGCTGACGATCTGCAGATCTACGATCACTCCCCGCCAGCTTCATGTTCTGATCTGGTCCCAAGGATGTCTGCATGTATCAGTGAGATTGGCACTTGGATGGCGAGCAATCGCTTGCAGCTCAATCCTTCTAAGACCGAAGTGATCTGGTTATCGCTGGTGTCTCAGTCAGACCCTCCAATTATGTTCGTAATCTCGGTGTGATGGTCGACAGTGGTTTGTCTATGGAGACACACATCTCTCATCTTACTCGTGCATGCTTCATTTCCATCAACTGCGCGTCGTCCGCCGTAGCCTTACCATGGACTCGGCCCATTCAATCATCAGAGCACTCGTGCACAGCCGGCTTGATTACTGTAATGGTGTCGTGGCTGGACTTAGACTGTTTCAAATCCAGACTGGCTCCAATCCATTCTCCGAGCAGCCGCTCGTCTTGTTCTTCAGCTGCCCGGCTGTTCTCCCGTATCAGATCTCATGCGGACGCAACTTCACTGGCTTCCTTTCCCGCAGAGAATTCAGTTCAAGTTGGGCCTGATGGTATACAAGTGCCTTCACCACACGGCTCCGGTCTACCTGCAGCAACTGTGTGTACCAATCTCAACGCTTCTTGGTCGGTCCCACCTTCGATCGGCGGCGGCTGGCGACTTGCTCGTTCCGCCTTCAAAGACAACGACTCTCGGTAGGCACGGATTTTCTGCTGCTGGTCCAGCTGTTTGGAACAACCTATCTGCTGACCTGAGGAATCCAGCGTTAGACCTCAGCGGTTTCAGGAAGTTGCTCAAGACTGAACTCTATTCTTAACATTGTGATTTGACGCGACACGCTTTTGTGACTTACTTTAAAAAGCGCATTATAAATAAACATTTAATAATAATAATAATAAATGCTTTTTTTAAGTATTTTAAACTAAAATGCAATAAAACAGTCTCATTTTAAAAATTAATAAAAAAGACCGTGGCGAATTCGGCATCGGTGGCTAGAGTGATTGCACCTGTGATGCGGATGATTCGAGTCGCTCCAGAGTTTAGTAATCAATTTTAGGCAACTGAAGAGAACTTGGCCCTAAAACAAAAGGGCTTTCATAATGATGTAATGAAACTCGGAATGTTATTGCCAGGGGCGCAGCCAGAAATTTTTTTCGGGGGGAGAAATTTACGACTTAAAAAAGTCAAGGCTTAACGACAGTTTCAACAATAATTAGTAATAACAAACCATAAGACATTTAATTAAGAAAAGTAAATTACAATATGAAATTATGTCAAATTTTTTTCTGCGAAAAAATGTCGATGACGGTTTCTTCATTATTGTTAAGGTCGCGATTTATAGTCATCTTGGCAAGCTCATTCAGCCTTGTCTGACCCATAGTGGTGCATAGATAATTTTATCAAAGATTTCCACTTCCTCCTCCCAAAAAAGCTACGGTCGTTTTCTAAAAACCAGGTATTATACCCAAAAAATTTCAATTGATACTTTCAGGCGCCGTAGCACAGTGGTGAAAGCAGTTATGCTATCATCCTGCCGTCGTGGGTTCAAATCTCAGTCACGGCGAGGCGTTATTCCGTTGAGCAAGGAATTCACTCACACTGCTCAGGCCAACTCAGCCTTTCATCCTTCATTGGTCGATGAATGAGTACCAGTTTCACGACTGGGGTGTAAATAGGGTTCGGCACATTCTGATTTCTGATACACGTGCGGGTGGCAGGTAACACTGTGTGATCCCATATGCACGAGCAGTCCCCGGCGCTGCTGTGGTATTAACAATATGAAGTAGCGCCCTAATGTTCTACATTTACATTTACATTGGTAGGGGGATGCATTTCTAAACCCCTCCCTGCTTGTACATACGTATTTATATAGATACTAGCAGGGTACCCGGCCTTGCCCGGGGTTTTAAAGGTTTTTCTCTCTTGCTCCCGTTTCCTTCCCCTGTCGCTCTCCCATTCCCGATCGCTTTCCTGTTCCCGGTCGCTTTCCCGCTCCCGATCGCCTTCCCGCTCCGGATCGCTTTCCCGCCCCCGGTCACTTTCTTTTTCCCACTCGCTCTTTCCCTCTTGGTCGATTTTCTGTTCCCGCTTGCGTTCCCGTTCATTCTCCAGTTCCGGTTTCCGCTCATTTTGTAACTGATTTCAATTTTTGTTCACTATAATTGTCTCCCTTTGATTCTCAAGGTTGTGGCAGACTCTGATGATGGCTACTGCAAAGCTGAAACATGTAAATCTATCAATAAAATTTTGAACATTTTCCAGTTTCCTGCTACCTGTGATGGACCACGGAGTGTGGCTGAGAAGAGTAGAAACAAGTGAAGCAAAAAACAAAGTTTTAAAAACACACTTTTATATTATTATATATTATTTATATTATTAAAAATCTTTGTGTTATGTTTGATATAGTTTGTATCATTATATAAGCAACTAGCCTATTAGCATAGGCAATAAATATTTCGACGAAAATATCACAAATAATTATTTAACTAAATTTTGTCCAATCGATCCGAAAATTTGATAGAATGCGTTGTTAATCAGTTCGGACGTATGTTTAATTTTTTGCTCATCGGGAAGTTAGTTTAAAATCGATTGTAAATTTTGATGACAGACAAATTTCGATGACAGACAGACAGACAGACAGAGAAGTCAAGTTAAGTAAAAGTGTGTAAAAATTGCTAAAAGGCTCTTATACAACAAGTGGAAAAATAAAAAAAAGTTGTTAAATGTTTTGCTAAGCATTAAACTCAAGAAAGGCTGCATCATTGCTATGAAACTTTGACACAACATGGAGAAAACACACATTATTTTTTTAAATCGGCTCATTATTTCACTTTTTATGAGCAAAAAACCTCCTAGGCTTTTATTGCATAACGATCGAGACCATTGAGTGCTGTTAATATTAATTTAAATAATAAAAAATACATTTAAGAAAATGTTTTCTTGAGCACTAAAAACTATCAGTGATGATGAGTACTTAAGTACAACAAGTGCACTCGAGTAGTTATACTTAAGTACCTAATTACAACAAGCGCACTGCAGAAGTACATTCCAAATGAGAGGGAGTACTTAAAAAAATTGATTTATTTTCAAATTTGAAACTAAGTATTTAAATTATTTGTAATATACTTAAAAATAAGTGTTTGAGTAGCGGATTACATGCTTAGGCGTTAAATTTCCTTTCCTGTTATCGAGATTATGACTTAACTAGAAGTAACCCGTCAAAATGACGGTTTTGTGGTTTTTATCGAATTATCTGATATTATATAAAGAATGTTTTCCTTCTCTACCATGATTAAGTGTGGTAATTAGACAATGTGGATGCTCTACCTGCTCAGCAATATCAAAAGTGCCTATGGGCCTTTGCATAGCTTAATCCCACGAGATTTATGGTTTGTGAACATCACTTACTGTGATCAGCAATCTAGTGAAAAAACAATTTGAGAAAACGATTTGTCGTGGTTCTCCAATCCTGAACATGGAATTGGAAGATCATATAGACTACAGAGGGACTGGAAAAGAATGATTCCGAATGTAGAAAGAATTGACCATGTCGTTCAAAGACTGAGGTCAAAGCCACGAATGAAAATGAAGGCTCCCTGTATTCAGGTCAACCTGAAGAAATAATGGTTATTTTAGAAAAAAAGGTATAGAAAAAGTCCTCATTTATTATTACTTTAAATAAAATTAAAAAGTCATTCAAGAAAAACCCTATATGATTGTCAATATTGCTTATATCATCATCTGGATTAACAGAATCGGATTTGTCATCCACTAGTCAATCAACACTTATTAGTCTTTACACTTGGAGTCCAGTATCAGACTTCAAAAGTAATGGGCTACTCATATAGGTATTTTGAAAATCTAAAATAATAACAATTTTGCTGACTTTTTTTGAAACAAAAACAGAGTTTGGCCAATCCCACTGTTTTTGTCTATTGTAAAGGACTTCAGGTGCGATGTGGGCGAGTCTGCTATAGTTGAATATGACACGAGAGCCGGGAGGTGCATTTACAAACACGCACAACGCTGTGCTTATTTATATTCATGTGGGATACAATTCAGTCGCTAGGATTGGCTAGACAAGTCAAGCTTGCTGCTCATTTAAAAATATATAAATAAAACACTTGTTGTCTAATGGATAAACAAGCTTAATTATTTTTATCTAGTTAGTATAGTTATTCTTTTTTGCTAACTGCTAAACTAGAATTCATTACTTCAGTTGCGTAACAAGAAAGTATTTGGAAAATTAATTGCGTTTTTGCAAAAGCAAGTATTTTATAACTAAAACATGAAACTTGTGTGTTGTTTGATTTTAAACACAAACATCAATGAAATTTTACATGCAATTTGTATTAGCTTTTTAATTTCGTAGTAAATACTAAGTTTATTTATGATCTACTGAGATGGTGCAACAAAGATTTAAAGTATTTTGAAACATTATTTTACAGGTATCAAGTTTATAAACATAAAAGAATTATAACATGTAAGTTAACTATCTAAAAGTTAAGTTCAAAAATGTTGACGAAATTTAAAAATTTGATGCAAATCGCAGCAACTCTTCATTGATGAATTTAAGCGTTGTGCGTGTTGAGTGTAAAGGACTTCAGGTGCGACGCGGGTGAGTCTGCTATAGTTGAACGCGATATATGAGCCGGGAGGGATAGGAATCCGAGCACGGAAATTGCGATTTCTCAGAAACGGTAATAGCCAGCGACCTGAGATTTTACAGGTACAGGGGGATCAATGAGACCTACTTCCGGTGTCGACCAGAAGTCTGTGCGACCACGTCCACTTTCGCTTTTAGGCTATAAACGCTTGCGGATTCGACGTCGAATATCTCCGGAACCATGTGACCTTGAAAAACCAACCTCAAAAGGAACATAGGGATTCATGAGCCCTAACTCGAGTTTGAATCGCAGGGTCACATGACTTCCGGAGTTACGAGTGCTCGAAAATGGGTACCCCGGATTCGGCACTATTTTTTTACCCACGCTACAGGCGAAACGGAACTGCACTCTACATGAGAAGACGACCCCTGAACGGGAACACCTGGTGGGAGAAGAATTTTTCGAATTTGTATTCCGGATATGGATTTATGGGCGTTCAAAGATAGCAGTTTTTTTCAATTTAGGATAAGTATAGTGAAATGGTAAGTTTGCACTTTCATTTATTCGTGAATGGAATCGAGTCCGAATACGCTAAGTGTTTGTAAATATGCAGCCGGGAGGGATAAGAATCCGAGCACGGAAATCGCGATTTCTCAGAAACGGTATTAGCAAGCGACCTGAGATTTTACAGGTACAGGGTGGTCAATGAGACCTATTTCCGGTGCCGAGCGGAAGTCTGTGCGACCACACCCACTTCTGCTTTTGGGCTATAAACGCTTGCGGGGTCGACGTCGAATATCTCCGGAACCACGTAATCTTGAAAAACCAAACTCAAAAGGAACATAGGGGTCCATGAGCCCTAACTCGAGTTTGAATCGTAAGGTCACGTGACTTCCGGTTCCGGAGTTATGAGAGCTCAAAATGGGTACCCCGGATTCGGCACTATTTTTTTACCCACGCTACAGCCACCCCTACAGAATATCTGACTGAACTATTAAAGATAAAAGATAAAGATTCCGATGATATTATAGTGGTGTTATACCGACGAATCGATTTCAAGACCACTACGATGCAGGCAGTCGTATTCAGCGCCTCAATCGATTTATTTATCCCCAGTGAAACCACCGGTACTCATTTGACTACCACAGGAGGATGAAAGGCTGAGTTGACCTGAGGCATTCAGATCGACTGAATTCAGAGTGAACTCCTTGCTCAAGGAAGTTACGCGATGTGGGATTTTGCTTACCTGGGACTTGAACCCAGGACCCCAAGCTCAAAAGTCAAAGACTTTTACCGCTGTCCCATCGCGCCCATTGGCAGGGACAAATGTGTCAAGTTCTCCATCGTTGGCTGTTTCTATTGAAACAGGTACATCTTTGAACTCAGGGGCGCCCAGAAGGTGGGGGTTAGGAGGCAAATGCTTCCTCGCAAAGCTAGGGGAGAAAAAATTCCCCCCTGAGCTTTAGTTTTGCGGTTAAAAAGGTTTCTTACTTCTGCGATGTTGTTGATGTTTATGATAATAGCGGTATGTCGTTGTTCACACCTTAGACTCTCTTAAGTGATAAAGTCTATAAACAGTTCTGACATTGAGATGATTTGCCAACTCTATGGAGCTGATGCCAATGCAGTCGCAGCTGAACTTTCAGAGTTCAAAACAAGGTTCTGTCTCAAAATAGCACTACGACTAATACTAATGATCTATTACAAAAAGGTTGCAATGATCAAAGACAATCTGATAATGAAGAAGACCACATTGAAGATGCTGATGTTGAGTCTGACATTGGCAACAACGATGTCATCATGACAGAAAATGACGCAAAGCTGAACGAAGAATGGCAGAAGCAACGATATTATTATTATTAAATGTAAATTTATAATGCGCTTTTTTTAAAAAGTCACAAAAGCGCGTCGCGTCAAATCATAAATTTAGGAATAAAGTTCGGTCTTAAGCAGCTTCCTGAAACCACCGAGGTCCAAAGCTGGATTCCTTAAGTCAGCAGATAGGCTGTTCCAAACAACTGGACCAGCAGTGGAGAATCCGCGCCTGCCGAGAGTCGTTGTCTTTGACGATGGAACGAACAAGTCGCCAGCCGCCGCCGATCGAAGGTGGGACCGACCAGCAAGCGTTGAGATCGGTACACACAATTGTTGCAGGTAGACCGGAGCCGTGTGGTAGAGGCACTTGTATACCATCAGACCCAACTTGAACTGAATTCTCTGCGGGAAAGGAAGCCAGTGAAGTTGCGTCCGCATGAGATCTGATACGGGAGAACAGCCGGGCAGCTGAAGAACAAGACGAGCGGCTGCTCGGAGAATGGATTGGAGCCTGTTGATTTGAAACTGTCTAAGTCCGGCCATAACACCATTACAGTAATCAAGCCGGCTGTGCACGAGTGCTCTGATGAGTGAATGGGCGGAGTCCGTGGTGAGGCTACGGCGGACGACGCGCAGTTGACGGAGATGATAGAAGCATGAACGAGTAAGATGAGAGATGTGTGCTTCCATAGACAAGCTACTGTCGACCATCACGCCAAGATTACGAACATAAGTGGAGGGCCTGACTGAGACACCAGCGATGACCAGATCCCCCTTCGGACAGAAGCTGAGTCGACCAGGCGAGCCCAACCAGATCACTTCGGTCTTAGAAGGATTGAGTTGCAAGCGATTGCTCGCCATCCAAGTGCCAATCTCGCTGATACATGCAGACATCCTAGGGACCAGATCGGAACACAACGCTGGCGGGGAGTGATCGTAAATCTGCAGGTCGTCAGCATAAGAATGGACAGAAAACCGATGTTTCGTGGCAATATGTAGGACGTCCGCGGAATAGAGAAGAAACAACAACGGGCCCAGAACAGATCCCTGCGGGACGCCACACAGGACAGAGGTAGGCGTGGACAAAACACCTCCGGAGCGGATGCAGTAGGACCGATCAGTCAAATAGGAACGAAACCATTCGAGGACGACGTCTCCGAAACCATACGAGAAATGGAGCCTGTTGACCAAAATTTGATGGTCAACAGTGTCGAAAGCAGCAGAGAGGTCCAGAAGTCCCAGTAGCGTAATACGACCCGAATCAGCCGCAGCGTAAATATCAGACAGTACCTTCAGGACAGCAGTTTCAGTGGAGTGCTGATTTCTGTACGCCGACTGAAACATCGGGAGAAGGTTGTTTTCACCGAGGTAGATGTTTATCTGGGCGGCTACGCATCGTTCCAGTAGTTTTGACAGATAGGACAGATTCGAGATTGGGCGGTAGTTACCGGTGTTGAGCGGATCTAGATTCGGCTTCTTCAGGATCGGTGTGATGACAGCATTTTTCTGGGCAGGAGGAAACTGTCCCCGCTCTAGCGATGAATTTACCAGGAATGTCACAAACGGTGCCAGTTCACTAGAGTATTGCTTGATCATCCATGTCGGTATTGGGTCCAGGGAACAATTTTTGTTTGGTGAAGATTTGATGAGCCGGGTAATGTCGTCGACACTCACAGGTTTAAACCTCAGCAGGTCGCAGGAACAACAGCCGGGGTCGAATCGTGGACTGGAAGCATGTGACGTAGACTGGCGGATATCACTTATCTTATCATTGAACGCTCTCGAGAAATCATTGGCTGTAAGATCTTTTGGCAAAATCGGGTTGCTCCGAACCCGACCGAGCACCCCAGATAATGTCCGCCATAATCTCCCAGGACTCCCTCGGCTGTCGTCAATCTTCATCTTCCAGTAGAGATTTTGTTTCTGTCTGTAAAGGTCATGAGACGTTCGCACGTGGTTGATCCATGAAGTGCGATCGATGGGATCTTGTGTTCGTCTATTACGTCTTTCTAACTTCCTCGATCTTCGTTTTAAGGCAGCGCATTCAGAGTCGAACCATGGGGTGAGGGGCCGGTCGCGCAGCCTGGCAACACGAGGCGGGGCATGTTTGTTAAGAAGTGATGACAAGGTTGTGTCAAAGGTCTCAAGAACCTGACTGATTGACATCGTCTCATAGACCGCCGGATTACACAGAGAACTTCCCTGTAAATCAGAACGGAATTGCTCTGGGTCGAAACTTCTCCAAGCCCGGGTGTTGACGTCGATAAGCAGCGGGGGAGGATGACGGACCGGGATCCGGAAACGCACAAGCGAGTGATCTGACACCTGTGGTAGATCAACGATGATAGATGGAGGGGGAAGATCTGATCGGGTAATGACCAAGTCCAGAGTGTTACCATGCGTATACGTAGGGCCGACGACAGACTGAATAAATCCAAATGAACGTATGAGACTGAGAAAACGGATGGAGTGGGGGTCATTAGAGATGTTGACCCTGACGTTAAGATCGCCGGTAATAATGATTTGGAGGTTGTAAGTTGCCAGGGTTTCCAATATGCTCTCAAGCTCCGTGAAGAACAAATCACTCACGGGATTGCCTCCAGGGCGGTATATCACCACAAAGATAAAATTCGTTTTCAAAGACGAAAACATTATAGACGTGATCTCGAATGTAGTTGGCTTGGAACCCAGAGGGTGTGGCTTGGCAGACAGCGTGTCCTTGTAAATAACCGCAATTCCACCGTATGTGCGACCCGTTTCATCAGACCTTCTGGCGGATTCCATGCAACGGTAGCCGGGCAAAGTGATCTTTTTCAGTGCAACATCTTCATAACTCTCGTGCCAGGTTTCAGTTAAGCCGAGGATTGATAACTTGTTTTCATTTATGATATCCGCAACGATAGCAGTTTTGTTTTTAATAGACCTAACATTGAGACAAGCAGCGGGGATAGATTGTCCGGCTAGACCAGAGTAAGATTCGCGTTCAGTGGTTGGTCCCAGATGACGATAGCAGCGGTCGACTCCAGAAGAACTACAATTTTTCTTGATCAAGCACTTTGATTTTTTGCTCCACTGGGGGCTCTTCTGGTCACTATTCTGCCGTCCGAGATTCTGAGGTTTGTTTCCCCGCTCCGCAGCCGTGACTTCATTTCTTCGACCAGGAGCTTTCTTGTTTCTCTTTCTTTTGGCGTCAGGTCTTGGTGGATGAACACCATCGACCATCCTCCTTCCTTGATCGTCCTCAAGTTTTTTGCACGCGCCAACAGCTGCTGTTTGTGCTCCTCTGTGTCCAGCACCAACTTCAAGGGTCTTGGTTTGACAGGCCCGTCGACATTATCAGCCTTCTTTCCAAGTCGGATAACATTAGCTATTCCGACGTCGCTGCATGAAATCTCTTTTAGGATGTTTTCTATTAATTCTTTATCGTCCCCTCGGCGATGTCCAGGGTCCGCAGCATCCGACTCCTTCAGACCATGGACAATTACGCTGGTTCTTCTTCTGCACCTCTCAACCTCCTCGTCCTTGTCGACCCGCCTTTGATGATCCAGTGCCTTCCCCAGACAGAGTTGTAGATCAGCCGCATGGTCATCTTTTTTGCTCAGAACAGAACTATGGACTTTTCTGACATCGTCGACTAGCACATCGACTTTTTCCTTGAATAGGTCTGACCATTTCTTGTTGGCAGTGTCGACCTCTTTCAGCTTATTTGAAAGAGGTTTTATGTCGAGATCTTCTATTTTCCTGCCGAGGCACTTCAGCTCACCCATGATCTCGTCAAGCTTTACTTTGCCAAGTGAGAGCTCTAGCTTCTCAGCATCAAAGTTTGCTGATCTCTCCGCGAGGTTTCTCTTCGTGATCTCTTTGATTTCTTGAATCTCCTGTGATATAGCCTCAAGTTTTCCAGTCTTGACTTCATCGTCAGTGTGTATTCTCAGAAGGAGTCCATTCATAACGTCAGCGTTGCCCCTTGAGCATTTCTCGCACATATGTAGCCCTAATTTGAGGGCAATTTCAGTAACCTCTTGTTTAGAGTCTTTACGGGTTTTCAAAGCATCGGTCATGACGAGCGATAATACAGGCGCTCCTATGTAAGTTCACAGTAAACACTAATTTACACAAAAAAAGCAACGGAATGTACGCAGTCAAAAAACTAAGAAAGTTTTGTTCAGTTTTCACAACTGCTAATTCCTCAGCAACAAGGCAAACCGCAGAAACAAATGAGAACGTGAGTAAACAAATCAGCATAGATATGCATTAATGAAACCATTGCAATTGCTTTCTGGATTATCTGGCTTTCCAAATTTGTACAGTCTGTACAGCATCTTTGTTTGTCTTGCAGTTTTCAATGTCTCAGCTGAAAGGGCTTGAAGTAAACTGAAGATCGTCAAAAATAGACTTCGATCATCAATTTCAGATGATTATTTGTCAGCCCTCATGATAATATCATCAGAAAAAGACTTGTTTGTACAGTTAAGAGATGATGACATTATTTCTCGTGTTGCTTGTGCTACTCCCACTCTGCATGTGCACCTTCTTCATTAGACAATGAATAATTTTATTCATAGTGATGGAATTTTTTAAATAAATATTAAAAAAGCTTATAATTTTACTGGTCTTTGGATGTGGCCATATTGTCAATTTGCAGGTAATTTTTAGAAGTATGCCAGCTTAATATCTACTTTTAGTATAAACATACATTTGGGACCGAGAAAAGACGAGTTAAAAAAAGGTAGTGAGGATAAAGAAAAGGGACGGGGAGTCTGCCTGCAGCAACCAGGGGTGGGATTGGGGCCCCTGTTTCACCAAGTAGGTCACTGATTTTATTTTTTTAGTTGGCGGTTCATTTCAATACACTTGAAACTATTCCAAATAGAACTCTTTGTCAGTGTAGCATCTACCAATCGCGCCTGATTTTGAGACACCAGCTTATCAAAGTTTTTACTATCACTTCTAACTTTCGCTATATCAAGTTTTTTCGACGGAGAAGAAACAATGATACATTCCATTATAAAATATTGGATAGAAATGCAGCCGTTTATAACAATGAAAACAATAACAAAACAAATATGGGTCGTTTGCTGATCCTTTCTTTCTTTTTTAAAGATAAAAAAACAAAGAAGAATAATCAAATAAGTGATATTTTATTTATTTATTTTATTACAACTCGAACAGAGGGACCCAACGGCCACTGAAACTGTTCGGACAGAATACAGTCAAGTGAAACGTAATCAGAAAAAAAAGAAAAATGTCAAGTCATACAGTTGAAACAAAATGCTATCAAAATAACCAGTTCGGTGGGACAATATGTCATAAAGAAAAATCTCAGAAGAAAACCTGATATTAGCACTAAATTTAGTATAATCCAGGATAATTACAAAAAGCAAATATCGTTCAAATTTCAGATAAAAATAATGTGGCAAACAGTATGACTATTCATAAACGAGAAATTTCGTGAGGTCAAGCGTCACAATTAAACTCTTGAACCTACTCTACGTAGTTGAGCTAACAATATCATTAGGCAGGTGGTTCCATATAATAACAATACGATTAGAGTAGAAAAACTTTGTAATATCGACTCTATTCAAAACAGAACTTAACTTAAGTTGGTGGCCTCTAGTTGAATAGACAAAAAGTTTGAGTTGATGCCTTAAATCAGAATCGGTAAGGCCATGCAAAAGTTTATAGCATAAACAAAGGTCATTGATGATTCGTCTATGCTCGAGTGATTGGAGACTAAGAGCTTTTAAGGTGCATACACACTGACCGGTTTTTTCAACCAGCTCCTGTTCGCCAGAACTGGTGCATAGATTATGATAATTTATTTTGGCACCAGAGTCACACTTAGCCACCTCGACGTATTTACGCATTTTCATCCGTAAATATATTTTCTGAAGTTATTTGATCACAAGTGACCGAATTTTTTTTTTCTTTGGTGAAAAATGTCTGACACAGAAAAATTCATTGCAATGGGACAGGCTCTGGGCTATTCCGGAGAGGAATTGAAGAATTTTGTCAAAGAATTAAAAGATGAAGATCGAGATAGGAGAATGGAGGAACGGACTAAGGCTCAGCAAGAACGGGAAGAGCGGGAACGTGAACGGGAAGAGCGGGAACGTGAACGGGAAGAGCGGGAACGTGAACGGGAAGAGCGGGAACGTGAACGTCAACATGAATTGGAATTGAAGAAGCTGGAATTGGAAGCCCTAACAAAAAAAGACCCAAAAGCGACGGTAGAGGTAACAAAGATTCCATATCCAAAGTTCTCGGAAGGTGACGACGTGGACGCTTTTCTGCTCCGTTTTGAGGCATTGGCCACGGCAAATGATCACCCAAAAAAGGGTTGGGGAATGCTTCTGGGTTCTCTGCTTAGTGCGAAGACATTGGAAGTGTTTGGCCAACTCAGCGATAGTCAGATGCAGGATTACGGGTCGGTAAAAGAGGCACTCCTTCGTCGTTTTGGGAAGTCGGCAGAAGACTACCGCATAAAGTTTCGAGAGTCAAAGCTTGAACCAGAAGAGACTTGGGAACAGTATCTAGTGCGACTAGCAGAGATGTTGCGAGTACTTATGGTCTGAGTACGAGTACGAGTACGAGTAAAAGTACCATGGTATCAAGTTATCGAGTACGAGTACTGAGGTCTCAAGTACAAGTACGAGTACGAGTACAACAAACTTTTAGCGAGTACTTTTTGAGTACTTTTTAAAGTCAACAAAATAATAGTTTATTCTACATAAAAAAACTATTACATTTCAGAAAAATTAGTTACGACAGATTAGAGTCTGACACCCTATGGGGTCTTAAAATTATTCCGCCGTGGCTGAACACAGTGAACATACGTTCTACTGGTGAACTTGATGCTGGAATACTTAAGGCACGAAGTGCTGGGTGATACTTGTCAAGGTCACTGGAATGATTCTGCCAAAACGTTAGTGCATTTTATGAATATATATATATATATATATGTATATATATGTATATATATATATATATATATATATATATATATATATATATATATATATATATATAAATATAAAAACTTGCTAAGAAAGATGACTAATGTTAAGTGGTCAATTGTGTTTAATAGAGCCTGTTTAAAAGAAAATATTATTCCAAAATATGTTAAAAATATATATATATGTATATTTGTGCTCTTGTGACATTGTGTGTGCGTATAATTTTTTTATCTTTAATATAGATATGTATGTGTATATATATATGTATATATATATATGTGTGTATATATATATATATATATATATATATATATATATATATACATATATAATTGTTATTTAGCTTTTTCCTTTGACAGGATGTCAAGATGATAATATTTGAGAAAATAAACATGTTTTTTGGTAAGAGAAATTTTAATTATCAAAAGATTTGTTAGAACCATGCGAAATTCTACAAAGTGAGATAATTCAGTTTTGAGTCAAGTAAAAGATTATATTCAACGAAGAATAATAAAGTTAAAATAAATTCGAGAAATATTGTGTTATAAATAACTTCGACTTTAACGTTACGAATCGCTGGAAAGCATATTCCTCTACGTTTACATATATGACTCGTTTAAATAGACTTTCAAAGAAAATGAACTGTCTGAACTCGTTTAAATAGACTTTCTTGGATCAGAAAACATCGTACGAGTATTTTTATGTAATCATTTTTATTGTGGCTTCAATATTTTGTCATAAAGAGGTCAAACAGTCTGATCAATTCAATCTGATCAATTGAGTGAGTGAGTGAGTGAGCGCGAGCGGGAAAGAGACAGTGACCGGGAACGGGAGAGCAAGCGAGGGCAGGAAATCAACCGGGAACGGGAGAGCAAGCAAGAGCAGGAAATCAACCGGGAACGGGAGGGCAAGCGAGAAAGGGAAAGCAACTGGGAGCGTGAGAGCAAAAGGGGAAGGAAACGGGAGTGAGAGAAAAATTATAGAAAAATCTCTAAAAACCCTGGGCATGAGTGTGTATATATCTATATATATGTATGACTACTAGGAATCGAACCCACGTGTTTAAGCCGACACGCCTCACCAAAAAATGATAGCTAGAAGTCCCAGTCTTTCGGAGCTACTTTACATATTAGACTTGACTATGATAGGCACAGAACTCCTTACTTCAGCTCGACAGCTAGTCTGCTGCCAGACAAATAATTTATGAAGTGAAACATTGCATTAAACTTTTTCGAGAGCCTACAAATAGGATGACTAACTGTCACCACAAATAACACGAATATTTATACGACTCTGCTAGGAAGTGAACCCTCGTGTCTACGGCAACACCTCCTCGCCTAAATGCAAGCGCTCTTACCAACTGAGCCATATATATATATATATATAAATTACTTCCAAAATAGTTTGATGAGGTAACATTGAGTAAATATAGAAGTAATTAATAAAAATAACTGAACCTACATTACTCAAACGGGCTCCAGACAAAGTGTACACATCATTTGTCCACTGCTGTCTTTTCTTGAGAATGGTAATGCTCCCAGCATGATATTTAAGACCTAATCCAAAAATAAATAAATAGATATATATATATATATATATATATATATATATATATATATATATATATATATATATATATATATATATATATATATATATATATATATTGTTACGAATAAATTGTGGAATTAATTTATCTTTGAGACATGCTCTAAGAAACACAACTCGCCATTTGTCAGAAACAACTTTTCGAGCCCAATTCTCAGCCTTTCGATATAACAATCACTGTTCGGGACTACAATTAGTCATAAATTTCTGTTAAACTTTTATTGTTTAACCTATAGACCGTATTCCCACTCTTTAACAGAGAATTTTTCATTTTATAATGTAAGGTAATCTATATATATATATATAAGCCGACCCAGCAAACGTTGTTTTGCTTTTTAAATTATTTTGGTTTTTTTATTAACAGTTTAATGCTTGCTCTCCCGGTCGCTCTCCCGATTTATATATATATATATATATATAAGCTCCTCCGAAACTGCTGAACCGATTTTTATGAAATTTTTTGTGTACCTATCATCAGACCTACCAAACATACACAAAAAAATTCATAAAAATTGGTTCAGCCGTTTCGGAGGTGTTTGGACACAAACACCGTCACGAGCTTTTTATATATATATATATATACATACATACATGTCCTGACTGACTGATAATCAACGCCGAGCTAAAACGCCTCATCCTAGGAACGTGAAATTTGGAACTTATATTACTTTTATAGCATAAGCACCCACTAAGAAAGGGTTTTTGAAAATTTTGCTTCTGAGGAGATGAAACAGGAAAACAAACTTTTTATAAAACAAGGCTTATCTCAAAAACCAAAAAAGAGAAATTTTCGAAATTTGGTATCTAGAATCTTCTTCAAAAATAAAAAATATGTGTTCCACCATTTTTGAAAATTTGGTTTCCAGGACCTCAAATGGGTGGTGGAAAATAAGGTCATTCGTTTTTTGGAATAACTACTACTCAAAATCTGTAAGTGTTACAGGTGCAAAAATTCGTATTTACATATTATCTACTCAAAAAATAAAGTTTTACCAATTTTTAATAAATTGGCATCCAGGACCTCAAATCTGGGGTGGAAAAAGGAATATTTGCTTAAAACTCCAAAAACTAAAAATGTCAAATTTTACAATTTGGTACCGAGATTATTCTTACAAAATAACAAAATAAGTATTTTAATATTTTCTGAAAACTTATTTTTCAGGACTTCAATGTGGGGTAGAAATTATAGTTATATTTTTCTTAGAATAACTGCTGCTCAAAAACTGAAAATACTACAGACATGAAAAATAGTATTTAGATATTAGTTAGAAAATAAAGTTACACATATTTTACCATTTTGTTTTATGTTTTGGCTTCCAGGACTACAAATGTAGGGTGGAGACAAGTATTATTTGGTTGAAAACTCAATAACTGGAAATATAAATCATTCAAATTCAGTATTAGGTTATTATCCATTTCGGAGGAGTTTATATATAATGTATATGCCAAAATCAGACAAACAGACAGACTCATATATATATACATTTTTTTAAGATTACTAAGCATCTGCGTCCCGATATCGTTATCTCGAATTCAATCGAGATTTCAAAACGATACGGGAGATCCCGTATCGCGATTGAAACGATACAGCCTGCGGAAGAAGTCTCGTATCGATATAAATAGCGATACTTAAAATTTGGTTCTCGAATAAAGTCCCGAAAAAATATCGAGATTTTTAAAAAATATTTTCCAATAAATAACGAAAGTCATACATATTTAATTAACGATTGTCACAACTGTGAATATTTGCAGTTGATTCATCAACATTGATTAATTAATCTACCTATTGACAGAAGTTTATAACTATTATCATCCCCACTTTAAATTCGGTTTTCCAGACAGCCTGTAGGCCTGTAGCCCCATTATTTACTATTTTTAGTCTGGGAACCGGCAGCAAAAAAGCCACGCTCCTCTTAGGTTGCTAGTCGACCTCTGCATACTACTGATCCTACAAGGCAATCGTACTCGCTGACATCGATGACTATTATTATTAATGAAAATAATGAGTAATGTAATAGTAATGATCATTCTATGTTTATGTTTTGGTTTAGTCTGTTTCATAAACATATTTTTTCAAATTTGTTACATAGAATTGGAATGATTATTTTAGTGTTTCGATATCCGTAATTCACCGTAATAGTAACTCATCTAAGATATATCTTTATAATCTCGATGATATTCTTGGTTGTGTGTGAGTATGTGTGTGCCACCTGTAGTGTGCACGACAGTGCCGTAGCCCGTATCGTCTGCAGCTGGAATTCGAAACTTTCTCAGCTTCTTTCTTGCTATTGCTAACCGCATTCGCCATCGCTTATAAATAAACACGCTGGGTTTTTTTTTCACTTTCATAATTCTTGCATAGAGGCACTTTCTCGTGTTTGTCATCATTATCATGCCGCGTCACCGGGGTTGAATCTGGGAGTACTTTGAGGAAGAGACGGTCACGCAGAAAGTCAATGACAAGGATGTAGAAGTAAATCTTGCCAGATGCAAAGACTGCAGGAAACAGTATCAATTTAACGATGGTAACACCACAGGCATGCGAGGACATCTCAAAATCAGCCGAGGAGTCAATCTCATGTAATCTAGTAATCTTAGTAATCTCACTAATCTCATTCTCAGTAATCTGCAATCTATTTCTATCTCCATTGGTTTTTCCACTTTCACTATTGAATTGCCTAAAAATGTCGTTCTATTGGTGTGCTAGAAGGTTTTCTACTTTTCAAGTGCTTGAAAAAATAATTTTAATTTTTCTTTTCATCGGCAAGTAAAATCATTTAATTAAATTGATAAACTACCGCATAATGCGAACTAAATAAATACTTACTATCGGCGGTAGCGTTTTATTTAGAGTCTAAATTTAGACAAATAGATGTACCGAAACTAAACACATGAAACTTATTTCAAGTTGTAACAAAAATTAAATTTGGTAAATTTTTATAAATTTTGAAATTTTTTAATATTTATATATTTTTTTTCAATGAATTCCTTTAATGTAGTTATTAATATTGTCTGTCGCATATAGTTCATCATTCTATGTTATCTCGTTTTATTCGAGACAAAATTTCCACTTCAGTCGAGATCCCGATATTGTATTGTATCGAAATCGCCTCGTTATTGATCGAGGCGTCTCGTATCGTATCGTTTAATTCGAGAGAAATTTCAGAAATCATATCGTATCGTTCCAAAAAAATAATGGGACGCAGAAGCTTAGTAACAACCCTGCTAAAATTTATGGAAAATATTTAGGACTGTGTCAAAATCTACATGTGCTGAGTCACAAACCTATATCAGATTGAAAAACCACAACAGCCATTGACACATTTAAATTTGATGAGAAGACACATATTATCAAAGAAACTAGTCAAAGAAAGTTCTCACTTAACACTCTTTTTAACTTTAATTGAATCTATTCACTACAGATGTTAACAAAAATAATGTTATTTTTGCCAAAATCAAAATCTTAGAACATTTTAGAAGTAAAAAAAAAAAATTTTCTCACCGAAAGAATAAGTTGGCACTTTTATTCTGCATTCATTTATGTGGTCATGCACACATTTCAAGATATTGTCACCACCTTGGTTTTCTTCATATATCAATGAAGGCCTTAACTTAACGTGAGTTTGACAAAAATCAATCAATTCATAATCATCTACTTTTGAATGAAAGTTAATATGACTTTTTGTGATATTTAATAGGGATGTCACGGGTACGACTTTTTGGGGTCATCGGGTTCGGGTTCTCGAATATTCAAAAACCGGGTTCGGGTTTTCAACTTTTAAAAAATTGGGTTTGGGTTTTTGATTTTCAAAATGTCAGGTTAGGGTTTCAAAATTAAAAAGCTTCGGGTTCTGGTCAGGTTTGAGTCTAGTTTGGGTCCGGTTAGGGTAGTATAATTTTCATATTTTTGGGAAATGCACCCAAGAATGATCTTAGCACTAATATTAGGGATGTCACGGGTAGTACTTTTTGGAGTTTTCGGGTTCGGGTTTGTGAAACTAGAGTTTTCGGGTTCGGGTTTGTGAAACTAGAGTTTTCGGGTTCGGGTTTGTAAAACTCGAGTTTTCTGGTTCGGGTTTGTGAAACTCAGGTTTTCGGGTTCGGGTTTGTAGTTTTCCAAAAACCGGGTTCGGGTACTGGCTTATGATTTCAAATTCCTGGATTGATTTTAAATTTACCTAGTGTATATACATATACAAACGAGAGCGATCAATTCATCCATTGGAGATTACACGTATTGAATAAACTCTAACAAGTTAATTTTTTAGCTTTCCAAATAATGTGATTTTTTGGCCGAAGGAGGCTTAATTATTTTAGTTCGTTCGCGGCTCGGTCCGGCCAGATAATCAGGCGGATTAGTGGTCTAGCTTACACACTCACCAATAAAATGACCTATTTGTGTTATTTGTTACGCAAAGGTGATAATACAAAAACTGTATGGCTTGCGATTAGTATAATACGTTACCTCTTAAATTATTGTAATTTATTAATTTTTTTCGCGGCTCGGTCCGGTTGGGTAATCAGGCGGATTAGTGTTCTAGCTTACACATTTGCCAATAAAATGACTGTGACGCATAGATCATTTATAGACTTTGCCAGTTAAAGTTTAGGATTATGCAAGATTATCTTTATAACAAAGGGTCTTTGTTATATCAGAAAAACTTTGAGTATATGAATGAATAAATATAAAGTTATATAACTTAAGTAAAACGTTTAGAGTCATGGCTATCCGCGATTTCTTCGACCGAAGGAGGCTTAATTATTTTAGTTCGTTCGCGGCTTGAAGAAAAAAAGGGTCACTTTAGACGAAGACCCTCTTTTGTGGTGGAAAGATAACAGAACAAACTTTCCAAATTTAGCGGTGATCGCTAAACGCTACTTGGCGGCCCCGCCAGCTACCAGCGTTCCATCGGAACAGTTCTTCAGTGGTGCTGCAATTATTTATGAGCCGCTAAGGAACCGATTATCAGGCAAGACAGCAGAAAAACTGTTGTTTATGAAGTACAACTTGCCTGAAATCGGTTCCTAATACTATTTCATTTTTAATAAACTAGAAAAGTTATGAAAACTCTGTTTGTGTTGCTATTTTTAAAATTGGAATAAATATTTATTTACTAAAAAAATATATTTGTTCACAACTCCGAGTTCGGGTATTAGGCTTATAAATTTTCGGGTTTGGGTTCGGGTTCGGGTATCAAGTTTTCACATTTTCGGGTTCGAGTTCGGGTTCGGGTAACAGGTTTTCTCATTTTCGGGTTCGGGTTCGGGTATCAAGTTTTCACATTTTCGGGTTCGGGTATCAAATTTTCACACTTTCGGGTTCGAGTTCGGGTTCGGGTATCAGAAAAAGACCGGGTAGTACCGAACTCGGGTTCGGGTACCCGTGACATCCCTAACTAATATATATTAACGGATTAGGTGAAATTTTTGGAAAGTTCTGTATTACAATAATAAACAACATAAGTACCACAGCAAATACTTATGTTGTTCAATATTGTCTATAATTTTATTTTATTTTTTTAAAATCTGTTTAAAAGTAGCTTTTTTTCTTAAATTGGTCTAGCATTACATATGAGCATCGCATTCTATCTAAGCAACTGTTCAGAGGTGCTACTCATATATTGATTGAATCATATTGTAGAAAAAATGTTGTTCGTGAAACAAAATACCTAAAAATGATTTTTAATACTAGATTTCATTAGATGTACCAAGTTTTGAAAACTCTGGGATTGTGTTTAAAGTTTTAAAACTCAGAGTTTGGGTTTTAATTTTTTGAAACACCAGGTTCGGGTTTCTCATTTTCAAAATTTCGGATTCGGGTTTCTCTTTTTAAAAAATTCAGGTTCAAGCATCCAAAAAAGACCGGGTAACACCGAACTTCGGGTTCTGGTCCGGTACCCGTTACATCCCTAATATTTAATGAGGCATCATATCCACATGCACATGTAAACAATGCAAATATTAAAATAAAATAAAATAAAATATAAAATATTATTTTTATATTTCTTTCTAATCTCGGACCGAAAAATCTCACATTACAGAACTCCTGCAGGTCAACTCAACTTTTGATACACTATTTGTAGTTAAATGTACACATGTTTCTTAATCGATGGGCCCATTACAAATTGTGGGTGGCAATTAAATCGGTATCAGGACAATATCCTCCACCTACACCTAAGCATGGAAGTTAGTCATTCAGTTTTTTTCGGTTATTGTCATAATCAGAATAAAATTATAAATAACAGCTGATTATTTGGCTAATTAAATCCTTTATATTAACTCCAAGTAAATTATTCCAGACGGTAGGCGCGACATGACAAAAAGCTCTGTCTGCAAAAGCCGTCCTCGAGCAATCAATGTGAAGGTTATTAGTTCTACTATTTGTTAGTAGAAATTGTTTTCAGATTTAAAATAATTTAAATTTTTCGTGGGCAAGCGTTAGCTTGTGAGCTCGCTTGGAATTTAAAAGGAGCCTAATTTATTCTCGCACACATAAAATATGTTTCATGCGCTGGCTCTGCTCGTATATCGAAGTACCACTGAATACAATGTAAAAACAAAAACATTGTGAATACTTACAGAATATCCTTTATAAGCTGAGTTGAGAATGTTTGCTGTCAGTCTAGAAATATTTGTTAAAAGATTTAAAAAAATCTAAAAAATAAATTTACATACATACTAGTGTTGAAATGCTCAATTTATTGATGGAATAAAATTTGAACTTTGAGATACTTAAGTAAGTAACTGACAAGTTAGTCAAATATTAAGATTCATAAACTGTTGAGTACATAAGATACCTATTCTTTGAACATGAAATATTTAAACAATTTTGTATCATTGATTTGGCTTATCAACTTCAACAAATAAATAAGCCATGTTAATTAGCATGGGCAAAGCTGCTATATACTTCCTATAATTGCTAACATTCAATCCATTCCATGTATACATAAAAAAATCCCTTTCGGACCTTATATATTTATATATTGTTACGATATCGCCGATCGTATACGAGGTTTTCTGGAAAGGTTTTGTAGTTTATTGAAAGATAATGCTAGATATATGTGTCTTTTTCTCTGCAAATTTTCTTTATGAACTTTGATAATGGCAAATTAATAAACTACCCCCTTCTTAATTCTGTTTGTCCCAAACAGCATCATCGTCTCTCAAACATTCAGCAAGGTCTTGAACACAAAATAACTACATCTTCACTCATGGCCTTGACCGCAATTCACAAACATGGTCAATTCTTTTGACTGTTTGACGCAGTCTCTCTCAGACTTGCTGGAGCCTGTGTAATCTTCCGATTCGGCGTCGTGGCTTTAATACTCTGACAAATTGTTATATCTCAATTTCTTCATACATGACTGGTGATCACAGTGGGCCCAAGTTGGTCACCTGCGGTTCCACACAACTGTATGGCACAGTCAGTTTTCGACTTTCTACAACTTTTCAAGATTTTAAACACTGGATTATCATTAATGCGGAAATGTCCGACTTTCTTAAGTTTTAGCTCCTTTTCTGTGAGCCACCACTGAAACACAAAATTTTTGTCCAAACCGCTCTAAGTGTCATCCTCGTTGGCATTTGTAGAAGCATTTCAAACATTCCAAATACAGCAGTCGTTTCAATACCTACACCCCACATTTTTAAGCAGCATCCCAATAAATTTCTATCTGTCTCGAAAAATCCAGGGCAGCAACTTCCTCACCAAACTCATCCATGGCCGTATCACTTACATGGGCACTCCAATCATTAGACATCACTTGGAGTTCCATTCCATCTTTTTTAAAACCATTTTTCTCCAAGACTAACTTATCCCCAATGTCTTGGAACTGATGACCACTTAATAAATTTGGCCTGCCATGCAAAAATTGTGAAGCACCTCGTTTAAATGTACGTACCTCATTTAAGCTACTTCCAACAAACACGAAAATGTTTTGACTGCAACAGGAATATCTTGGTTACATTTGATCAAGCAATCCTCCGGTCCCTCAAAATGATCTTCAACTAAACAAGCTTCTATTAGTTAATAAATTCATGTATAGTTGTAGGCAGTGTTGTGTAAATGGGCCTCCAAAAAACATTAGTGTGGTCTTTTACTGATTGCACCAAATATGATATTGGATATAGGATGTTTCAAGGCTGCACTGGTTAAAAACAAACCGCAGCATAGATTCCTAGATAGCACTTTTGGTGTATAAGTGCGTTGCACGAGTCGGCTCCCCCATACTTATGTTCGAATATCAAACGCGTGAGTGACGTCCAGGCTCGGAAGAGAATGAAATCATCATCCTCATAATTTGTTTCAAAAATGTTGGTGACAGACGGTTTGCAGTAGCTGGCCAAAGGCTCTGGAACACCCTTCCACCGGAGGCTGTGACGAATGATTTAAATCGTCAAAATAAATTGAATTTTAAAAACTTGAGATGATACAGGTTAACCGAAAATTGCTCGAGTACATCATAGATAAAGATAATTACGTTGCAACTGTGAAGGCCTTCGATAGTAGATTTGGCAATCAACATGTGCCAAAAAATTTTTTGAGTGCAACTCAAAAATTGCCGTCAGAAGCCTGAAGAAAACCTGCAACAGTTAGAAGCGAATGTGGAACGACTCGCTAATCTGGGATACCTCATTTGCCTTCTAGAGGTCTTCATCACAATTATTATGGAGGGATTCATAGCAGCCTTGAAAAACTCTAAAAGATGTTAAATTTCTTTCATTCCCATCTGTAGTTGCAACATAGAGTATAAGAAATCAGGTCAATTGGGTTTAGCCATTCAACTATAGTGACATCAGAGTTTAAAACTTTTACAATTATTATTTCCAATAAAAAATGTATATTTCATACCACAAGACCATGAATCCTTATTAAACAAGCACAAAGATTTTTTATAAGATTCTTTTTTTTTAAGGTAATCCAAAGGAGATAGTTAACCCTGCGAGACACTCAACCTGAGCAATGCGAGTAAACTCCTTGCTGAAGAGAGCTACTAGGGCGCATCGTGCCAAAGTCTCTCCTGAATAACTAGAGGCAGATGTTTAAGGTGCCTGCTTCCACACACCTTTTTGAAATGTATTGTTGCTTCATCTGATTCCTTCATACTTTGACCAGAATGTTTTGTGCTCAAATCCTTCTTGACAAGCTTCTGATTCAAATTCAACAGTTCTGTGATTGTGCAAGTAAATCTTGGAGTTCCAGTCTGTCAATGAAAAATCTTGGTTCCTGGTCAGAAAACGTTTCTGTGAGGGCAGGTTCACAGATGTTATCTCAAGGTGTCCAAAACCGACAAATTATCATTCCTCGTACACAGCTACAAACCTTCAACAAGTAAAACTTACAAAAAATATTTTAATAACCAACCTCTGTTTTTCATCATCACTGAAGACAATGTAAGGACCGCAAAATGTTGACTTTTCCTTGTAATGTGAGTCATCTTGAAATGTATGATAATCCTCATGGTTCAGGTGGAAGTACTTTTGATGCTTGGTAATGCCTGCAACAAACCATTCTAACTTCAGAAAATAATGTTAAATAATGGAGGAATCTTGATCATATGATAACGGATAAGAAATTCGTGTTCAGTGAAAGTCTTGAAGAGAATTGAATAAATATTTTCAAACCAATCTTTTTTGCTTCATTTGGAAGATAAAAACATAGGGCTTTAGTCGAATCAACACACATAATTTCCTATGTCTGTACGTTAGACATTTCGCATAACGTGGCGGCTGCAGCGGCCAGCAGTTGATAAATTGGGATCATAAAGGCGTGTAATAAAAGTTATGCAATTGTACACTGTCAGGCCCAGTGTTGTTTCAGTTAGGGTTTTTCAGTTAGAGTATCAGTTAAAGTTAGCCAATTTAATATTTTTTAGTTAGTATTACAGTTAAAGTTAGCCAATTTAATAATTTTTAGTTAGTATTACAGTTAAAGTTAATTTTTTTCATTTTTTCCAGTTAATATTAGAGTTAATAATTTTTTCAGTTACTATTACAGTTAGTATAACAGTTATTAATATAACCCAGTACTGATATTACTAAGCAAACGCTGTCTCAGTTTCACTTCTTGTGCATCTGAATTCCATTCTTTTTTGGTTAATAAAAGCAGGCAAAGTAGTCTGTGGGCTATTCTGGTTAACCGTGTTTCCTATATCATTTCCATTAGTTTGCGCTTGGCCTTTAGCTTTTTGCGATTTGTCTCCAAAACCTCAAGTTCTTTTGCCACTTCCTTATGTCTATGACTTAGATGATTTACTTTTCAACAGAGCTACGCAAGTTTCGACCACATGAGCTTCCGAATCTTTTTCTCCCACACGTTGCACCGGCTTTTAACAGTAGAGGGTTCGTAACTTAAATAACGCCAAACTCCATTTTCTTGTTTTTGGCCAGAATTTATTTTTAACATTGTTCATACGTCGTTAAATGCAAATAAAGCGATGAAAAAGCAAATCATAGTAGAGAAAGAGAAAAAAGACACGAGTGGATCCGGTTACCAAATATAAACAAAGAAATAAAATTTTGGCGCATTTCAGTATTGGATTTTCCGAAAACATTTTTTTTTCAGTTTGTATTACAGTTACTACTTTTTTTTACTATTAGTATTACAATTAAAGTTAACATTATTTTTCAGTTACAGTTTCAGTTAGTACTTAACTTAAATCTCTTTTTTCAGTTATTAGACCAAATTCAGTTAAAGTTACGCTTAACTGAAACAACACTGGTCAGGCCTAAAGATCCTCAGTGCATTATCTGATTACATTAAACATTACCCAAACATTAATATTATGCAAATGTATAGTGTCAGCCCTGAAGAACCAAAATTTTTTTACCTAAGCTTATTTTGCAAGAGGTTATCCAATTATATCAAACATTATGCTGGATGTATCTTAAAAAGAGAGCATCACAAGATACTGAAGCTGTATTACAAAGGCATGGCATGAAGCGATTATAATTTTCTTGAACCACGTTCGATCCAAAGCATAAACTTTTTTTTATATTGCTGATCAGGTAGAGCAGCCACGTTGTCTAATTACGGCATTTAATCATTTACAGCAATTCAGATTCTGACTTGATTGAACTTCCTATACTAATACTATAGAGAAGGAAATTTGACATATTTAATATCTTACAGTTCAACAAAAAAAATAAACATACAAACATACATATATTAATATATATATTAAAGCAAAACTTTGGGACAAATTTTTCTCTTAAACAAGCTCGATTAAATATTACGGCCCATTTTCTATTAATTAACTTTTTAACCAACTCTTCCATACGTCTCCATTTCAAACCCAATATATTCAAAACCTTTTCTGGAACATAATTTATTATTCGGGCTGACCGGCCAGTTTTGGCACCTGCCATCGTCAGAACCTCTAAAATCAATTGTATAAAACAAACATATAAGAACCAGCAATACAATTAAAATTCTAAAATGCCATATATATTTATATACACTTTAAATAAAATGAGTTACAGGAGATATATACATAAATACCTACTAATGGATTGAGATTTCAGCAAGTCGCTCAAAATTTATTAAAAGGTAAATATTGTCAAAGCCGATGTTTACATATCAGTAAATGAGACAAATAATAAAATTAAATAGGAAGCAAATTATTGCTGTTTTCGGCGTATTGTGATGTTACCGACATTATCCAAGTGTGAAAACAAAACTGTACAGCCATCACTAAGGCTGGGCCCGATTAATCGGCGTACGCATAATCGGCGTACGCATAATCGGCGTACGCATAATCGGCGCCGATTATTGACATATCGGCATAATCGGCAAAAATAATCGGCGCCGATTACAAATTTTGTAAAAATTGGTTCGTATATTATCTAGTGAAAGTACGGCAACTGATAAAAAAGTCTATCACCGTGCCGTGAATGAAAGTTGAAATAATAGAAATAAAAATGAAATCAAAGGTATATATATATATATATATATATGTCTCAACTTCAGACTCGAACCCACGACTGTCGGATCGGCAACACCGCCTCGCATCATGCCAACTACCTTACCATCTGCGCCACTTCCACCGCCAAAAAACAGTGGCTGTTAAGCGCTTTTGTTGGGGTATGTTGAACACAACACTCGACTATGAATGGGTACGAATCAATGCTCGATAGTATTATAAGTTGTACGGCGTACAATCCGTCACGAGCTAATTTTAATAGCTATCGAAGATATATGTTTTATGATATATATTATAAGGAAACATAGCGTTGATATGTTTTTACAACTTATGGGTTCGAGTCTGAAGTTGAGACATGTATATTTGCGTTATTTCGTGGTGGATTGTACGCCATCCAAGTTTCTGATATATGTGGCTCGTAAAAACATATCAACGCTATGTTTCCTTATAATATATATATATATATATATATATATATATATTCACAGGTTTCAGTATCCATATTTAGCGAAGCTAGCTAGACGCTATTTATCTGCACCAGCTTCCAGCGTGCCAAGTGAGCAGCTCTTCAAAGGCGCTGGAGAAATTTTTTCAGATCGGCGTGGATCGTTGCTCGCCGAGAAGGGAGAAATGTTATTATTACTTAAATATAACTTACCTCAACTTGGCTTTGATTATTTTATTAACTCTTGAACTGTAGCTATCTTCAATATAAATTTTTATCCATTTTGTATTTTTATTAGTTTAGAATTAATTACTGGATTATTATTTTATTCTTTTCAATACTATAATTAGTTTCAACATTGAATGACTTGACAAAATTTTCTGGATTTTTAATAAATAATTATTGTTCTATGGTTGTGTGAACGTTGGTTGAATTATCACGGCTAGCGCATGCAAGCAGGAAAACACGCGCTTGTATTATGGCGGTATGTTTTGGATGAAGCATTTTCACTAAAGAAATAGTAATTATAAAATAATCGGCATCGTAATCGGTATCGGCAATTTTAATAATCGGCTATACGCGGTATCGGCATAATCGGCAAAAAGTCATATCGGTACAGCCTTAGCCATCACCACCCAACATATTTGGCAAAAAACTAGATATGCATCCATCTTCAGCATCAACGTAACAATCACCATCCTTCCACATCATTCAAGGCTGTGTCGCTACCACACTCAGCACCACATATGTCAGTATCACCATCTCCAAAACCAATACAAATCTGTTCCTTGTTGACGATGTCAGCATCGACACAGCCATTGCCAACATCGACATATTTATTCTTTTCGACATAATTACAGGTATCAGCATTATCAGCACCACCATGATCACAAATACAGTCATCCATCACAACATCAACGCCATTATCGATCAGTCCACCATCCACATAAGCATCAGATCCTATATCAATAGCAGTAATAGTATCGTCATCACCGGGCCACACAGACTCAAGAGCACCATGAAGGCAATTTGGCTGCACCTGAACAGGACTTGGATTTGGCAGACAGCATTCCTGGGGCACATGGGACAGAGTATGAAGTTGCTCATTTATTAAACCCTCTTCACAGGGAACAGATGTATTTTTCCCAGAAGCAAACTCGACAACTGCACCATTAGCTAAAGAATTAACAGTTGCAAATATGTCAGGCTTGCTAACTGCACAATCCAGTTTTCCAGCAGGACAGGCTAATGGAGAAAGTCTCTGAAAATGTTTCGTTTGAAGAGAACAATATCCACAAAGATGTAACGATCGTCTAAATGATCCTCTTGGATGTTAATTTTTGGTTCACATTGAATGATATGATGTGCTTCACAAATCTTAAGTCTATGAAAGTCAGAATCATGATCGATAATTTTAGTGTTATCTTGTAGGGTTTTCTCACTAAGCACACTTTGATGCTGACTAGCAAAATGTGCAGGAATACCTCCACCCTCAATGTGCATGGTGAAACGCCTTACAGCAGTGTTGGGTAGGATTTGAAATCAAATGATTTCAAATCACGATTTCAAATCAAAATAGTGATTTTTGATTTGAAATCATTTTGCAAAGTTTAATTATGATTTTGATTTGAAATCATTTTTTGACGATTTTCGATTTTATTTTAATATTCGAAAATCAAAATCATAACATATTTTTTCTATGCTGCTATTTCTATGCCAAGCCAACAATCGCTTTAAGCGGCAACTTATACAAATAGTTTTTAACAACATGGCAGATAGTATATATTGCGATTTGAATTGCGTAAGAATGTGTAATTTGCCTTCGTTACTTGATGGTAATTTTTTTTTGAATAACTAGCGGAAAAGGTGACAGAGTGGTAGCTTAGTGTGTTAATTGCGCTAAGTCAATTTCAGGATCAAAATTTTCTTCGTCATTTGAAGGTAACGTGCCATAATTATAATATAATAGATACGGTAAAACCGTACTTTCTTACCGCACAATTATTAAATCAAATACGTTGCTATCTTAATATGCCGAAAACTCAAATGCAGTTGAATTTTGTTAATTTTAATATTTAAAAGAATGAGCATCATATCTGTGTCAGCTACTGCTGATGGACTCAAAAATTAACGAATTGATAATGACTACGGCTACTATGATGACCAGTGTTTTTCACAGACCATCGGTACCTCTAACAATGTCTACAACATTAAGATAAAAATGATGAACTATTTATCGGATGTTGACAGCACTTTTGCCATTTTTAGTTCATATGAATTGATTAAAAAAGTGTTCATACGATATAATACAGCACTGCCTTCGTCAGCTCCTGTCGAAAGACTGTTCAGTTCCGCCGGTTTAATTGAAACTCACAGAAGAAATAGTTTGACTGATTCAATATTTGAGAAAAAATTGTTGCTTTTGAAGATGAATAAACTTTAGTCACATTTCATTGTTTAAGTGATTTTAGATCAAATTGTGTTAAAATATAATTTTATAGACAAAATTATGATAAATTAAACCATACCGTGTAATAATAATTTATATAAAAAAAAAAGATTTTGATTTGATGATTTGAAATCATTTTTAAAAGTGATTTTGATTTAAAATCATTTTGTAATTAATGATTTTGATTTTGATTTGAAATCATATTTTTCCTGACGATTTTGATTTTGATTTCAAATCATTTCAAAAATGATTTTACCCAACACTGCTTGACAGGGTGGTCCGTGTATGTCCAATATATGCTTTTACATTAGCATGTGGATGCAGACAAATAAACTGGCATACCACATTGGTTTTTTATAAAAACCGAGGTTGTGAGACTTTATTGCGCATTATCATGTTATGCAATTTATTAATGGTGTAGTAATCGTTGAACTTAACTCTATATTTAGAGCAATCAGTAACTTCAATATTGTTGTTTATTATGGCATGAATGACATCTTCATCCAATTTGTATCGATCGTGCATCTGGGCATAATATCAGATAGAAACATCATTAATGTCCCTTCCAACATTGTTAGATTGAATACTATTAATTCTTTTGAAGAAAATGTTTCGAATTCTGTTAAACATTGAATTTGAGTAGTTATCATTGACGAGCATTCATTTAATTCGTTTTACTTCAACGTCGGAGCTATTCCATGAAGATGAAATTTCATAGGCACGAGCATTTATATTTATCTGGTCAGTATCCTGCACCATTCATGCAAGTATCACCATTGGTGGGTTTAATATATATGTTTTGATTCATCAAGTCTGAAGATGTTTTAGTAACAAGAACATCCAAGAAAGACAATTGTTGGCGAACGTCACTAAGTTCAACAGTAAAGTTGAAAACGGAATTTTCGTGGAATGCTGTTTATTTCACGGATCTCACTCAAACTTGAGCACATGACAAAAAACATCACCAACATACCGAAAGTATAGAGTTGATTTCTTTATCTTTTCAAAACAATTTTCTCTAGGTGTCCCATGTAAAAGTTTGCAAACAGAGGTCCAAGAGGAGAATCCATTGTAACACCATCAACTTGAGTATATAACTGTTAGGCGGCCTAAAAGGTAGTTCTTCAGTGCAAAAACGTAACAATTTATCCATGGTTTCCTGCGGAATAACAGGTGGATAAAGAGTATCACTGTTGTATGCATATTGGAGTATTATATCAATGGTTGCATCAGTTGGGACATTAGTAAAAAGATTACCAACGTCCAGATAAGCAATTACACCGTCGGCTAGTCGATTTCCTTTTATGAAATTTACGAATTCAAATAAAGATTTGACAGTATACGTATTGGGACAATAACGAGGTGAGGTACTGACCAGGAATCTGGCAAGTTCTATAGTAGATGTCGAACACTGTGAAATTATGGGTCTTAGAGCTCTAACTTGCTTTGTGGATTTTAACATTCCCATAGATATATCAAGGAAAAAAGTTACCAACTATCTGTTTCACACCACTCTGAGGGTCAGCAACTAATACTTCAGCAATAAGTCTATTAGCACGAATTTTGATTTCACTTGTAGGATCACGGGAAATCTTTTGAAATTTTAATTTTGCATTGTATAAGAAATTTTTTCGGAGAGGTGAATGTTTTTTTAATTGATGGCATAAGCCGATTTGGTATTAACCATTAACGGTCACTACTATACGAAAATACTAAAAATGACGTTGTGTTTTTGCAACCATAACCGTTAATGGGTAATTTGTTATTGACAAGTAGTTATTATGACTATAAGACTAATAATGAATTTAGAAGTCTTTCATTTATTTTTTTAACTTTTCAGAAAGTTAAATTTGAAAGAAAAACTTACATAGCGGTCTAAAAAAACAGCATAAGAACCTTAAACAGCCAGCAAGAACTACAGTTTATTGGCCTCGAATTGATTACGATATTGAATATTTAAGTCGCTTTCTTGTGCTGAACAGCAAAACAAGCCACCAAAGATGATGAATCACCTGTGGATGATTCCTGAAAAGCCTTGGGACAGAGTGCATCTGGATCACGCCATAAATTTTTTAGGAACCAATTGGCTGGTTATGGTAGATGCCAACTCAGTTTTTGGATGAAGATTTCGCACATTTTGGTTTCCCCCACACTTTGGTGACTGATAATGCTCCAACCTTTACTTCTAAAGAATTTCAGAATTGGTGCAAAGAAAGAGGCATCATTCATCTTTCTGGAGCTCCTTATCATCCTGCAACCAACAGGGCAGCTGAGCGATTGATACAAACTTTTAAAAAATCACTCACAAAGTCTGCACATCCTCTCCGAAGAGCTTTACAAGATTTTCTTTTGCAATATCGGAGAACGCCCTTGGAATCTGGATTTTCCCCAAGTGAACTCTTAAATGGACGGCAAATGAGAAACAAATTCTCTTTCGCCATGTCCTCCTTGCCTTGCTCGAGAGATGCAGGATAAACGAAGTCAAAGAACAAAGAATCTTTCCAAATACAACACAAGTACAAAATTGGAAATTTTTGTTACGCTCTACACTGTGGTCCCGGACATGGTAAACAACAAAGATGGATTCCTGCAATCGTCATGAAAATATTGGGAGCACGAAACATCCAAGTACGATTGTGCTCAAAAGGGTCGATTTGGAAACGCCATGTGGAACAACTCCGCCCACGTTATGTTACACGTTACTCCACATCATCGAGTCTTGGAGACGACGCATTTGACACCACGTAAACGAGGAGTCCAGCGACCACGTCAACGAAGAGTCCAATCACGACGAAAAGTCCGGCAACCGTGCGCCTGCCAAGCTGGCTGCCGAGTTGTTGCGAAAAAGTTCTGTTTAGTGTTTAAGCGAGTTGCGCGGTATTTACATTACATGTTTCCCGTTATTTATATTGTGTTTTGAAAGAATAAAGTTTTCTGAAAGACACAACAGCAGGTGCAGTATTTTTGTTTTTCAACAAAATCATGAACAAAGTTTTCAAGCAACCATGTCAATCTCCTGCTGTTTTTTTTTCAATTTATAATTGCATCATGTGCTCCAAAAATTCTGGATCAATTGCTTTGACATTTTGACATAACAAGAAGGTTTTTAATATTATCATAACTTCATGTTTTATTTCAATTTGTGTTTTATATCACATTTTTCAAAGCCACAGGTCAACATTTATTAACATGCCATATGTAGCGTTATATATTTTTTGTAGACATGACACTTAAAAACTTAGAACTCAAAAAGTAAGACTAGCGATTTTTGGAAAGGCAGCTGTTGAACAGTGTCTGATAAATCCATTGTAGGCATTTATAATCTTACGAGTATTTAAAATGAAAATAACCTGTCGAGATATATGCAGCATTAACTAATAAATTCATTTATTTTTTCAGTGAGAGCTATCTGCTTTAGTTAATCAAAACAATCCCTTGCAGAAGATCACACTTGGAGAGCAGAACCAATGTATTAAATAATACTAATTAAAATTGAGGAAGTTCAGACGTAACTAAACGAGCTAACCAAACAACAGAAAGTGTCAACGAGAGAGCAGATCAACTTGGATGACTGTGCACAGCATTCAGCTACAGCGCACCTAAGCCACATCAAAAATTTAATGGAGGAAAAAAATCAATTCTGTCGTCAGAAAAATTAAACTGTCTCATCTTGGAAAACCATTAGAAACATTAAAAACTTCAGCCCTTGCATTTCTATGAGTCAACATATGTTCAATTTAATTAAACAGGCTGGGATTTCCAATTTGGTTGCTATGCGTAGTCGGATATCAGTGATGCTTAAGTTTTAATTTGTTAATGTTTAAACTGTAATTCATATCTGAGGGGACAAAATGCATTCGATGTTTAAACTATAATTTATATGAGACAAAATAGTGGTCTAAAAAACAGCATAAGAACCTTAAAAAGCCAGCTTATAATATATATATATATATATATATATATATATATATATATATATATATATATATTAGAGAGTGACACGGGGACAACATTTCTTCCCCATCCCCACCCCTCAAAGAAAACTCTCTTCCCGTCCCCTCACTGTCCCCTCGCCCCATGTCCCCATCCCCACCCCATCCCCGCAGCTATCATTCCCAAACCCTCATTGTCCCCGCATTTTAAATTTTTATGCAAGCTTATTTTGAAGTTAATTATTAAAAAAAATTGCAAAAAGATAGTTATGTTTTAAATGAAATAAGAAAGTAAAAAATATTAGTTCTTCAATCCATGAGTGCCTTGACATTTGTCGAATCCCAAGCGTTCACTTTTAATTGAAATTCATTTTTCGGTGTCGCATTTTCCCATTTATTTAAAACTACAACCAAAAATGTACTATTAAAATTAAACCGATTCAAGACCAGGACATTCAACCGAAATGAAATACAAAAAGAAAGATAGTCCGGTAGAATTAGCTAAACAAAGTACAAAGACGATAAAACAAAGTACAAAGACGATAAAACAAAGTACAAAGACGATAAAACAAAGTACAAAAAAAATAAAAAATAAATTTTTTAATTTTAAAAAATTAGTTTAAAACTTCATTACCGTTCCACGGAATTACCGTCAACATTTTCCCCATTACCGCAAATTTTTCCCCCATTTTTTCCCCATTACCGCGCGGTAATGGTGAAATTATTGAAATCTGTTCCCGTTACCGCGGTATTTACCGCGGACACCGCGGTATTTACCGCGGACACCGCGGTATTTACCGCGGTCGGTATTACCGTGTCACTCTCTAATATATATATATAAATGAATGTTTGTATGTATATATGTATGTCCTTTATGCATTGCTACACCATTCATCTGATCGTAATGAAATTTTCACACAACCTTGAGAGTCAAGGGGAATCAAATATAGAGAAAAAAAATTTGAAATCCGTCACAAAATGAGCGGAGCGGGTGAGCGAACGGGAACTATATATATATATATATATATATATATATATATATATATATATATATATATATATATATATATATATATATATATATATATATATATATATATATATATATCGGGGGGTGAGTAATAAAATTCAAAATCGGTAATTGCGTAATAAAATTCAAATTTAGGTTACGTAACAACGTTTGAAAGCTTCAAGCAAGATTTAGCCAAATTTATTTTATGTTTTATGGACTAAAAGAAGTTAGGAAAGAATGAAAAAGAGAAAATGAGCGCGTGCGAGAACGGGAATGAGAGAGCAAGCATGAGCGAGAACGGCAGAGCAAGCTGGAACGGGAAAGCGACCAAGAACGGGAAAGCAAACGGGAGCGAGAAAGCAACCGGAGAAAGAAACCTGAGCAAGAGAGACAAACAGTAGAAAAACCTCTGAAAACCCCGGGCAACGCCGGGCACTCCGCTAGTATATATATATATATTATAATAAGTTGAGACATTTATATTTGTGTTATTTCGTGGTGGATTGTAAGCCATCCAAGTTTCTGATATATGTGGCTCCTAAAAATATATCAACGCTATGTTTCCTTATAATATATATCATAAAACATATATCTTCGATAGCTATTAAATTGGCTAGTGACGGAATGAAAGCCGTACAACTTATATATACTATCGAGCATTGATTCGTACCCATTCATAGTCGAGTGTTGTGTTCAACATACCCCAACAAAAGCGCTTAACAACCTCTGTTTTATGGCGGTGGAAGTGGCGCAGATGGTAAGGTAGTTGGCATGAAGCGAGGCGGTGTTGCCGATCCGACAGTCGTGGGTTCGAGTCTGAAGTTGAGACATATATATATATATATATATATATTAAGGCCGTTCCGATATGGCTTTTTGCCGATTATGCCGATACCAAGTATAGCCGATTATTAAAATTGCTGATACCGATTATGACGCCGATTATTTTATAATTACTATTTCTTAAGTGAAAATTCTTGTTCCGAAACATATCGCATAATACAAGCGTGTATTTTGCTGCTTGCATGCGCTTGCTCGCATAATGGTGATAATGGTTAGTGGTTGTCCCGCCAACACTAAAATATCGGCAAAATCAAAGAGAATTAAAAATTTAAATTCTTTTTGATAATTTAATTTTTAAACCAGTTAATTTTCAAAACATGCCGCCCAACTCTTTGATGTCATTTTTATATTCTTTTATTAATTTAATTTTCTTTCAATCAATACTTTACTTTCATTCGCGAATGACTGCAGAACGCCGACGTTTCCTTTGATGTCATTTTTATTTCTAATATTTCAACATTCATTCACTGCACGGTGAAAGATTTTTTTATTATTTGTCGTACTTTCACTAGATAATATACGAACAAATTGTAAGTGGGTAATTTTTCAGAAAAAGTTTAATCGGCACCGATTATTTTTTCCCTTGGCGATTATGCCGATTACGGCAATAATTGGCCCGATTATCCGTGCGCCAATTAATCGGGCCCAGCCTTAATAAATATATATACATACATATAAAAATCTTGGGGAACTGTGTTTTTATCGACAGTTGACAGTTAATCGACTTAAATTGGAAAGAATTTCTAATATGTTTTAAATACTGATACTGCAGTACAGTGCTGATATAGAAGTGTTTAGCATACAGTCTATGTAAAAACACCACCAAGTGAATAAGTAGCCATCTTTAAATAGACCAGAGAGTTGAATAGGAGCCAATGGTCACTTAGGTTAATATACCTATATCGACCCATGCGGATGCGTTTCTTTGTCATGCACAGCAAAGCGTGAGCTGGTTAATCGACTTGCAGGATAATCGACTCCTTCGCAAGATGATCGACTCCTTCGCAGGATGATCAACTCCTTCGCAGTATGATCGACTCCTTCACAGGATAATCGACTCCTTCGCAGGTTAGTCGACTTTCCAATTAAGATCGATTAACTGTCAACTGTCGATAAACCTTACAATAACCAAAAATCTCGTCTCATAAAAACAAAGGACAAACAGACAGACAGAGAGACAAACAAACAGACACTCATATATATATATATATATATATATATATATATATATATATATACATATACTAGAGTTAGCCCGTCAAAAATGACGGATTTTTTAAAATTTTATTATACGTTCATTTCTGATTGCAGTATCACCTTTTTTGATCTTTGAGACTGTCATTGTACACTTGCGTAATAACTTTTATTACACGCCTGCGCTCACTAACTTTTATCAACTGCTGATTGCTGACTCCTGCGGCCGCCGAGTTATGTGTAATTGCTAACATACATACATAGTGGTTTTGCCCGCCCCAAGGACGCACGCATGTCTTAAAATTACGATGTACTTTGGATACATTTTATAAAAAATAGTCAACAAAAACAAAATGACATTTGATAACCATAAAATTTTTTTGTATATATCAGCAAATTTAATTAAATTTTTTATTGTGTTAAAATTTTCAATTTACTAAAGTATATCATATAAATTCAAAGGATGTGAAAATTGAAAAGTGCAATAATTGGTTATTAAGGAATTTCAGTATACACGACATTTCTTGTGAATTGACGGCCATCGAAAAGTGGTCCTTGGTTCTGAGATTTTTTTAAATCTATTATATAATATTTTTCAAATGCAGCGCCACTTCTTTTGATCTCTAGGACTGAGACTGAGATAGGTACAATTGCATAATAATTTTTATTACACGCCTGCGCGCCATAAATTCTTACGTGCACATTGATATAATCTATACGACTAATTACGTAAGCGTGACAGAATCAGTGAGTGAGTGACGTGGGCTACTATAATATAAATATATATATATATATATATATATATATATATATATATATATATATATATATATATATATATATATGGGTCAGTTAGTATATATATATATAAATTGTTGTAATATTCAAGTTTTTTGTAAATGGTCCTAAATTTATTAAAAGAAATACCAACTTAATCAAGAACTTGTGTCTTAGTAACTGTAAATAAGACTGGTTGATCGAAGTTATGTAATCACTAAAAGCAATGACTCAACTTTATATTTTTTTTATATGCTTTCTTAGTTCATATAGTCTTCTGAGGTTAATCAGCTTTGATAACAAAATTATAGACCGTAGATATAAAACTACCCCCTTCTTAATCCTGTTCGTCCCGAACAGTTTCATTGCCTCCATAATATTTTGCAAAGCGGTCAACATGAATTACTTTCATTTTAGTACGTTGGCCCTTTTGAATCCGGTAGATGACATCATTGATCTTTTTAATAATTCTATATGGTAAGCATCTGCGTCCCGATATCGTTATCTCGAATTCAATCGAGATTTCAAAACGATACGGGAGATCCCGTATCGCCATTGAACCGATACAGCCTGCGGAAGAAATCCCGTATCTATATAATTAGCGATACTTAAAATTTCATTCTCGATTAAAATCTCGAAAATATCGAGATTTTTAACAAATATTTTCCAATAAATAACGAAAGTCATACATATTTAATTAACGATTGTCACAACTGTGAATATTTGCAATTGATTCAACAACTATTATCATCCCCACTTTAAATTCGGTTTTCCAGACAGCCTGTAGCCCCATTATTTACTATTTTTAGTCTGGGAACCAGCAGCAAAAAAGCCACGCTCCTCTTAGGCTGCTAGTCGAGCTCTGCATACTACTGATACTACAAGCCCTACAAGGCAATCGTACTCGCTGACATCGATGACTATTATTATTAATGAGAATAATGAGTAATGTAATAGTAATGATCATTCTATGTTTATGTTTTGGTTTAGTCTGTTTGATAAACCTATTTTTTCAAATTTGTTACATAGAATTGGAATGATTATTTTAGTGTTTCGATATCCGTAATTGACCGTAATAGTAGATCATCTAAGATATATCTTTATAATCTCAATGATATTCTTGGTTGTGTGTGAGTATGTGTGTGCCACCTGTAGTGTGCACGACAGTGCCGTAGCCCGTATCGTCAGCAGCTGGAATTCGAAACTTTCTCAGCTTCTTTCTTGCTATTGCTAACCGCATTCGCCATCGCCTATAAATAAACACGCTGGGTTTTTTCACTTTTTTAATTCTTGCATAGAGGCACTTTCTCGTGTTTGTCATCATTATCATGCCGCGTCACTAAATAAAGTAAATAAATACTTTCTATCGGCGGTAGCGTTTTATTTAGAGTCTAAATTTAGACAAATAGATGTACCGAAACTAAACAAATGAAACTTATTTCAAGTTGTAAAAAAAAATTAAATTTGGTAAATTTTTATAAATTTTGAAATTTTTTAATATTTATATATTTTTTTTCAATGAATTTTTTTAATGTAGTTATTAATATTGTCTGTCGCGTATAGTTCATCATTCTATGTTATCTCTAGGCAAAATTTCCGCTTCAGTCGAGATCCCGAAATCGTATCGTATCGTATCGATATCGTATCGTTATTGTTCGAAGCGTCTCGTATCGTATCGTTTAATTCGGGGCAAATTTCAGAAATCGTATCGTATCGTATCGTTCCAAAAAAATAACGGGACGCAGAAGCTTACTATATGGTCCTTCCCAGTCTTGTTGAAGTTTAGGTGATTTCCCAATTTTGCGTTGTGGATTGTAGAACCACACCAAATCATTTTCTTTAAACTCTTTCATATTTGATTGACGATCATACCGAGTTTTCATTTTGTCGCTGGCTGCCTTGATCCTATTTCGGGCTACAAAATGAATTTCATTTAACCGAGCCCGCAATTGTGTGGCATACTCGCTTTCCGATTCTACTTTGTCTCCCAGACTTCCAAACATAAGATCGCAAGGAAGTCGTATCTCCCGTCCAAATAACATTTTACTTGGGGTGGCCTTCGTCATGTTGTGAACCAATCCTCTGTAAGCCATCAAAAATAACGGAATGTGTTTATCCCAATCAACTTGGTTCACACCGACCATCTTAGACAAATGCTGTTGAATAGTTCGATTAAATCGTTCCACCATACTGTCAGACTGAGGATGAAGGGGAGTTGTGCGGGTTTTATGTATGCCTAAAACACGGCACATTTCTCTAAACAATTGTGAATCAAAGTTCTTGCCATGATCTGAATGGAGCTCCATTGGTACTCCATAGCGACTAACCCAGCCATCAACAACAACATTGGCAACTGTCACTGCTTCTTGATTAGGTATAGCAAACACCTCTGGCCATTTTGTAAAATAATCTATGACCACAAATATGTACTTATTGCCGGATTTTGACACTGGAAATGGACCTGCTAAATCTATAGCAATTCTTTCAAAAGGGGAACCTACATTGTACTGTTGTAAATGGTCCTTTGTTTTAGCATGTGGTCCTTTACTAGCGGCACAGGTATCACATTTTTGACACCATTCCTTTACATCCATTTTACAGTATACACAATAAAATCTTTGGCGGATCTTGTCCAACGTTTTATTCATCCCTAGATGTCCCCCTGATACTCCGGAGTGCATTTGTTGGAGCATTTCTGGCATTTTTACTTTTGGAATAATTAATTGCAAAACATTAGTGGAACCATCAGTGCTTTCACAAATTCTTTTTTGAGATCCTTAGAGAGTCCCATTGTGCCCAATACAATTTAGTAGCAGAACTCAATTCAGAAATCTCTTGCCAATCAGGTTTCTTCCCTTCTACCATCCATCTCCAAATCGGCCCTATATCATCATCTTTTAATTGTTCGTCTCAAATCACTTCATCTGACCAAGGGTCGTCAATTTGAAACCGTACCTGAAAACACTGATTATTTATTTCCTTCCCCTCCATGCGAATGCAATACTTACAGTCATCATTGCACGGTCGTCGTGACAGAGTGTCAACATTTTTGTGCTGTTCACCCTTCCGATGCTGAATTTCAAACTCATATGATTGTAAACGTTCGATCCACCTAGCCACTTGTTCTTCTGGATTTTTAAATCTTAAAAGCCATTTCAAAGCAGCGTGATCCGTTCTCAACAAAAACTTTTGACTATATAAATACTTGTGAAAGTGCTTAATAGAATCAACGATTGCCAATAACTCATGCCTGGTTACGCAGTAATTGCGCTCCGGTTTCGACAAAGTTCTGCTATAATAAGCTATAACCTTTTCATTGCCATCAACAATTTGACTAAGCCCCTATTCCTTCATTACTTGCATCTGTGTCTAATACAAAATCCTTTTCAGGGATTGGATACGACAGAACCGGCGTCAAACTCAAAGCTGTCTTTAACTGTTCGAACGCTTGTTGACACGACTCTGACCAATCAAACGGTGCACTCTTTTCTGTAAGCTTATATAATTCCTTTGCAAGTCATCCTTCCAACTACAGTTAACGAATTGGTATCATGGAGTGATTTGTGGCAATTGAATCTGGCTTTGTCAAAATACTTCATCTGCTCCATTTATGGCCGTGCAAGTAAATCTCTAGATGCACCTTCTTACCACATTGGCTCACATGCGAGAGATCTTGGCGTGCTGATCAACAGTGACCTCAAATTCAGGAAGCATATTGAAAGTACTGTTCATGCAGCGTCTGTGTGATCACGGTTGATCAACTTAGCCTTTACAACCAAAGATCCTGACGTTCTGACAAGAGCATTTTCTACATATGTACGACCCTTACTAGAATATTCTTCTGTAATTTGGAACCCCCATCACAAATAACTGGTTGATAGAGTTGAGAGTGTTCGAAGACGATTTACTAAAACGATTCCTGCCATCTGACACTCGTCTTATTTCACTCGCCTCGACATCCTTGGTCTTAAATCACTACAACATCGAAGACTGATTATCGACCTCTGCTTCTGCTATAAACTTTTAAACGGCTTTACCGACTCAAACTTAACTACAAAACTTTAAAAATCTCATTACCTAGCCACAAGGGACCACCGCTACAAGTTAAAACCTGGGATGCACAGAATTGATGCAACCAAGTTCTATTTCAGTCACCGAATCATAAGGGTATGGAATGCATTATCCCACAATGTTGTTAACTCATCCACCTACAGCCATTTCAAGTGCCTGATCAATCGGACTGATCTTTCAAAGTTTTTAACATAATGTTATAAGCGGGCGTTTCACGACTATTTTGCCTCTTTATCCTTATTATTTTCTCGTTGCTACCTAATACTTAACCATCTGTTTCACTATTGTTTTGTCTCTTCCTCTTTTTCATTTTTCTATTTTCTCATTTTTGCTTTCTCTTTTGTTCGAACTCTTGATTGCATTCTTTTTGTTTATTTTATGTTTTGATCCAAATGGTGTAAGTGACCTGCTGGCCCTTCTGTTTGAGATGGTTAATCTATATATATATATATATATATATATATATATATATATATATATATATATATATATATATATATATATATATATATATAAATGAATGTTTGTATGTATGTATGTAGGTATGTATATATATATATGTATGTTAATTATGCATTGCTACACCATTCATCTGATCGTAATGAAATTTTCACACAACCTTGAAAGTCAAGGGGAATCAAATATAGAGGAAAAAAATTTGAAATCCGTCACAAAATGAGCGGAGCGGGTGAGCAAGCGGGAACTATATATATATATATATATATATATATATATATATATATATATATATATATATATATATATATATATATATATATATATATATATATATATGTATATGTATATGTATATGTATATGTATATGTATATAAATATTAAGCTTCTGCGTCCCGTTATTTTTTGGAACAATACGATACGATTTCTGAAATTTGCCTCGAATTAAACGATACGATACGAGACGCCTCGAACAATAACGATACGATATCGGGATCTCGACTGAAGTGGAAATTTTGTCTCGAATGAATCGAGATAACATAGAATGATGAACTATACACGACAGACAATATTAATAACTTAACTACATTAAAGGAATTCATTGAAAAAAATATATAAATATTAAAAAGTTTCAAAATTTATAAAAATTTACCAAATTTAATTTTTTTTTACAACTTGAAATAAGTTTCATTTGTTTAGTTTCAGTACATCTATTTTTCTAAATTTAGATTCTAAATAAAAGGCTACTGCCGATAGTAAGTATTTATTTACTTTATTTAGTACGCATTAGGCGGTAGTTTATCAATTTAATTAAATGATTTTACTTGCCGATTAAAAAAAAATTAAAATTATTTTTCAAGTAATTGAAAAGTAGAAAACCTTCTAGCATACCAAAAGAACGACATTTTTAGGCAATTCAATAGTGAAAGTAGAGAAACCAATGGAGATAGAAGTAGATTGCAGATTACTGAGATTGAGATTACTAAGATTAAATTAAAATGATATTGTTTCCCGCAGTCTTTGCATCTGGCAAGATTTACTTCTACATCCTTGTCATTGACTTTCTGCGTGACTGTCTCTTCCTCAAAAGTACTCCCAGATTTGACCCCGGTGACGCGGCATGATAATGATGACAAACACGAGAAAGTGCCTCTATGCAAGAATTAAGAAAGTGAAAAAAAACCCAGCGTGTTTATTTATAGGCGATGGCGAACGCGGTTAGCAATAGCAAGAAAGAAGCTGAGAAAGTTTTGAATTCCAGCTGCAGACGATACGGGCACACAACCAAGAATATCATCGAGATTATAAAGATATATCTTAGATGAACTACTATTACGGTCAATTACGGATATCGAAACACTAAAATAATCATTCCAATTCTATGTAACAAATTTGAAAAAATAAGTTTATGAAACAGACTAAACCAAAACATAAACATAGAATGATCATTACTATTACATTACTCATTATTTTCATTAATAATAATAGTCATTGATGTCAGCGAGTACGATTGCCTTGTAGGGCTTGTAGTATCAGTAGTATGCAGAGGTCGACTAGCAGCCTAAGAAAAGCGTGGCTTTTTTGCTGCCAGTTCCCAGACTAAAAATAGTAAATAATGGGGCTACAGGCTGTCAATAGGTAGATTAATTAATCAATGTTGATGAATCAATTGCAAATATTCACAGTTGTGACAATCGTTAATTAAATATGTATGACTTTCGTTATTTATTGGAAAATATTTTTTAAAAATCTCGATATTTTTTCGGGATTTTATTCGGGAACGAAATTTTAAGTATCGCTAATTATATCGATACGAGACTTCTTCCGCAGGCTGTATCGTTTCAATGGCGATACGGGATTTCCCGTATCGTTTTGAAATCTTGATTGAATTCGAGATAACGATATCGGGACGCAGATGCTTATCTAAAATATTGACTACGAAATTAATTAAATGTGACAAATTTCTTGAAACTCGGAACAAAAAAAATTGCATTAAAACAACTTTCATTTCTGTTTGTTCTAATGTCAAGAAGAAAAAAAAGACTACATAGCAATTTTTACAGCAATAAAGAACCTTTCAGGACAAATAACGATTGTGAACGTTGGCACGCACGCCTAAATAAAAAGGCTGAATGCGCCAATTTGCCAATGTATAAATTAATAATATTGCTTCCCAAAGAATCAAAACTCTTGGGTGAAAAAAAATGAACAGAATTTAAAAAAAACAACAGCTTATATCCAGACAAAATTATTCCAAATATGGGACAATTATGATGAAGGAATTATTGACACTGAATGTTTGCTAAGAAAATGTTCTCATTAAGGCTGGGCCCGTTTAATCGGCGCACGCATAATCATGCTGATTATTGCCAAAATCGGCATAATCGCCAAGGGAAAAAATAATCGGTGCCGATTCAACTTTTTGTGAAAAACTACCCACTTACAATTTGTTCATACATTATCTAGTGAAAGTACGACAACTAATAAAATAATCTTTCACGGTGCAGTGAATGAAACTTGAAATAATAGAAATAAAAATGACATCAAAGGAAACGTCAGCATTTTAAAAACATTCTTCAGTCATTCGCGAATCAAATCAATCAAATCAAATTTATTTAACGCCAATGTCGTAAACGAATCTGAGGAGTAAATGAAAGTAAAGTATTGATTGAAAGAAAATTAAATTGATAAAAGAATATAAAAATGACATCAAAGAGTTGGGCGGCATGTTTTGAAAATTAACTGGTTTACAAATTAAATTATCAAAAAGAATTAAAATTTTTAATTCTCTTTGATCTTGCCGATATTTTAGTGTTGGCAGGACAACCACGAACCTTTATCATGGCGAGCGAGCGCATGCAAGCAGCAAAACACGCGCTTGTATTATGGCGGTATGTTTCGGAACAAGCATTTTCACTTAAGAAAGAGTAATTATAAAATAATCGGCAATTTTAATAATCGGCTATACTCGGTATCGGCATAATCGGCAAAAAGTCATATCAGAACAGCCTTACGCATTACCCACCAATTTCTGTAACATGGCAGGCTCGAAAGAAGAGCTTATTCAGCCTGTTTTTCCGGGCCTAGAGCAACATTTCAAAAACCATAATTGGCTCAGCACACGAGCGATATTGGCAGCAAAAAACAAAGATGTTGATGATGTCAATGCGATCATTCAACATTTTCTTCCTTCAAATCAGTTGACACAGTTATAAAAAACGATGACGTAGTCGACTATCCTACAAAATTTTTGAATTCGCTGGATTTCCTGGATGACCACCTCACAATTTGCTATTAAAAGTGGGTTCAATTATAATGTTGCGTAACATTAATCAGTCTTTGGAAGTGTGCGGAATTAACTTGGAGTTTCCATGTTTCGCGCATAGACAATTATATGTTGCATGTTCGCGTGTCGGAAAACCATCTTCGTTGTATATTTATGAACCGCAAAACAAAACAAAAAACATAGTTTATCAGAAAACTTTACAATGAATAACTGCATTTATCTTCCATGTAAATAAAAGATATTGAATTAATTTTATTGAATTTCCATTTGTTAAGAAAACAAAAGCTTCTGCTTTATTCGTGTATGCACCGATAAAAAAATAAAAAAATATGGTGTGTCCACAATCACTCGCAAAAAAAACGATGGAAAAACCTCTAAAACCCCGGGCAACCTGCTAGTATATATATATATATATATATATATATATATATATATATATATATATATATATATATATATATATATATATATATATATATATATATATATATATATATATATATATATATATATATATATATATATATATACATATATATATAATCATTTACGGACTTTAATACTTTATTTTATACCCTAATAATAATTAATCAATTTTTAATATATTTTTATCTTACTCATAATTGTTTTCACCTTACCTTACCATCATACTTACTAACTTTACCTGGTCTAATTCACCTTACCAAATTTATTTTTCATTCGCTTGTGTCAGTTTCATTTCTGTTCTGTCGTCAATTTCTGTTCTAAGTTGTTTTATTTTTCGGCTCTGAAGATGGATTTTCCAAAACTGCAGTCAGCCTCTGAATAAAATGACTGACAAATCCGACAATTGTCATTTTTCTACTGCATATCGCCACGTTGAAAATTTGGTGCGCAAGCTAATTAACGCCAAATGAGCGGTAATATTTAACGGAGCGTGCATTAAAGAAAATATAACGCCAAACTATGCTCATAATATATATATATATATATATATATGAGTAATATACTTTGGCAAAATCCCCTCTCGTAAACACACTCCGTTAAAAACAAACGACCACTTTGCATTAATGACTTTTCTAATAAACTGTTCAAAATATTTAATTTTACGACGTAAACTAGAGTCCATTTTAAAAATTTATATAATACAAATAATAATAATTAGGACTGACTGGCCAGTTTCGACTACAGTCATCTTCAGAGTCCATAACCTAAAATGTCGTATTACGTAAACAGCTAAAGAATATATAGTAAACATCAACATAGAAATAGTGTTGTGCCTATATTAAATAAATATTTAAATTAAAGTATTTAAAACCAGAATATGACGATATAAGTAAATTACGAGAGCTTATAAAAATTGATAAATGAAAAGAAGTATAAAGATAAATTAAATAATAATTATTATTAATAAAATAAAATAAATAAATATAAATAGATAGGACGAATTGAATGAAGTCTATAATACTAATAATAGAAATTAAAACACTTAAAATTATTAGAAGATTAATGAAATTAAACTATAGGTATCTAGTGACAATATATTGAAATAAAAAAGTATGAAATAGAATAATAAAAGGTGAAAAATTTAAATAAAACCATGTGATGAATTAAAATAAAAGTAAACTTATATGAAAAATTAAAATAAACGCATGACTGTGCAAATGGGATACATATAGATGATTCAATTAACGCCGACGTCTTGTAGTTATATTTGAAGACTCAAACAAATGTTGAAATGACACCGCTGGAGCCTGAGCCTCAGGTGGAGGCTCAGGTGGAGGTTCAGGTGGAGGCTCAGGTGGAGGTTCAGGTGGAGGTTCAGGTGGAGGATCAGATGGAGGCTCAGGTGGAGGCTCATGTAGGATAGGCGTGGGTAGTTGCACGATGGGAGCTGGTTGAAGAGATGAGTTGGAAAGGTAGTTAACCTCATCACTTAGTAAACCACGGGGAGATATACCGAGACGATCGCCAACATCTATGACAGGAGTCAAATAAACCGATCCACAGGAAGTGTTTACCTCATTAGTTTTGTCAGGCTGTACCAAACCAGAAGCAACGGCCGAATAAGGGGGTCGACTAGTACCGTGACCACAGATTAATAAAGGACCAGAGCTCGTAGCTTTGTTACCACCCAGCATAGCGCCTACCGTCTGAGACCGAAGCACATATATATATATATATACAAGACGGTCGATGTGATCCGAAAAAACATTTAGGTCATTCCGATTGGCTGCTAAGGTATTTAATAGGTCGCTGCTATTGCCCCGGCGGTTCGACGTGATTACAATCGGTAAAATTGCTACTAACCCTATCCCTAACCTGAACCCTAACCCCACCCCTATCCCTACCCCTAAACCCTATCCTTAGTAGTAGCATAAAAATTTCAAAATAATTTTTTTTTAATTTTATTAATATTTTTATATAAGGGTACAAATTCTAAGTTTGAATATACCATATAGTGTACAAAAAAATAAAATTAACAAAGATATAGCGAATCAAAGATCGCGTACCGCCGTGGCAATAGCATTAACGATTTAATACTAGCGAGCGGCGAGATGAACAGACGAGATAGATGCGGCCTACCAACTTTAAGAGTCTCCCATAGGCTCCTGCAGTATTTAGTAATAACAAACGAGGTGGATGAGTACAATGATATATGACCTTTTATTTGTCATACCTCGACCACTCAAGATTTTTTCCAATTCAATTCTGAATTTGCTTAACCTTAGCACATTAACGATGTGTACAAATGATACAAACATCACAACTAACGGCCTGCATAACGCACAAATAAATTTAGGAAAAAAAATTTTTGGTCGAATTAAATAATCTTTTGGCCGAATTCTAAAATGATTTTTAGCCAAATTACACCAAATTTTGGCCGATTTGTATTTTTTGGCCGATAAAGTATGCCCCCTAATAGTTATAATGTCGAAAACCGGTCAGTGTGTACTGGGCTTTAGAACGATAAGATATTCTACCCAAAATAAGAAAATTAAAACAACTCACTGTAACTATGGAAGTCAAGAGCTTCTCTGTTAGGGCCGCTAGCACCTGAAAATGGGTTATGACCGCCTCGAAGCTTATGTCTTCGATAAAGAGGCTGACATCGACTAGTTTGGCAAGAGACCGGTTTGAACCTATTTGCAGTACTAATAACGGATCTAAAATATTTATTAAGGGACGAATGCATGTCGCGATCATATATATAAAACAGTATATTATATATTGGATGAGCCTATCTTTCAAGATGGCTTGCAGTCCGGAAAAGGTAAAACTTTCACACTAGTCAGCAAGAAATAAATTTAACCGTGAAAAAACAAGTTAAAAGTAGAGCCTCCGTCCGGAAACCAAATATAAACAAATTTTGGCTCCACCTCTAATATTATGAAGCTCCACCTACATAGATATAACTACTATCACAATCTATATATATAAAAATGAATGTTTGTATGTATGTATGTATGTATGTATGTATGTATGTATGTATGTATGTATGTATGTATGTATGTATGTATGTATGTATGTATGTATGTATGTATGTATGTATGTATGTATGTATGTATGTATGTATGTATGTATGTATGTATGTATGTATGTATGTATGTATGTATGTATGTATGTATGTATGTATGTATGTATGTATGTATGTATGTATGTATGTATGTATGTATGTATGTATGTATGTATGTATGTATGTATGTATGTATGTATGTATGTATGTATGTATGTATGTATGTATGTATGTATGTATGTATGTATGTATGTATGTATGTATGTATGTATGTATGTATGTATGTATGTATGTATGTATGTATGTATGTATGTATGTATGTATGTATGTATATATATATATATATATATATATATATATATATATATATATATATATTATTCATGCATTGCTACACCATTCATCCGATTGTAATGAAATTTTCACACAACATTGAGAGTCAAGGGGAATCAAATATAGAGAAAAAAAATTTGAAATCCGACACAAAATAAGCGGAGCGGAGCGGGTGAGCAAGCGGGAACTATATATATATATATATATATATATATATATATATATATATATATATATATAAAAGAACATGTCCTGACTGACTGACTGACTGACTGACTGACTGACTGACTGACTGACTGACTGACTGACTGACTGACTGACTGATAATCAACGCCGAGCTTAAACGCCTCATCCTAGGAACGTGAAATTTGGAACTTATATTACTTTTATAGCGTAAACATCCGCTAAGAAAGGATTTTTGAAAATTTTGCTCCTGAGGGGAAAAAACTGGAAAACAAACTTTTTTCTAAAACAATGTATATCTCGAAAACCAAAAATGAGGAGATTTTGAAATTTAATATATAGATTCTTTTTGAAAAATAAAAAGATACGTGTTTCACCATTTTTTGAAAATTCGGTTTCCCGGATCTCAAATGTGGGTTGGAAAATTGGGTTATTTGGTTTTTAAAGTAGCTGCTACTCAAAAACTGTGAATGCTACAGAAGTGAAAATTAGTATTTAGTTTCTACTCCAAAAATAATGAAATACGTGTTTCAGCATTTTTTGAAAATTTGGTTTCCAGGACTTCAAATGTGGGGTGGAAAATAGGGTTATTTGTTTTTTAAAGTAACTGCTACTCAAAAACTGTAAATACAACAGATGTAAAAATTAGTATTTAGTTTCTATTCTAAAAATAAAGATATACGTGTTTTACCATTTTTTTAAAATTTGGTTTTCAGGACCTCAAATGTGGGGTGGAAAATAAGGTTATTTGGTTTTTAATGTAACTGCTACTCGAAAACAGTAGATGCTACAGGAGTAAAAATTAGTATTTGGTTTCTACTCCAGAAATAATGATATACGTGTTTTACCATTTTTTGAAAATTTGGTTTCCAGTTCCAGAACCTCAAATGTGAGGTGGAAAAAAGGTTATTTGATTTTAAAATAACTGCTACTCAAAAACTGTAAGTGCTACAGATGTGAAAAATAGTATTTTGAGGTTTTGTGCCGGTTAAAAGTAAATGAGTTCAGTTTATCACCGGACGGACGGGCCAAGCAGTTATTTTAGGGTCTTCATACGGCCCTGCCCAAACCTTAAATCAAGGTGGGACGGGCCGAGATTTTTAACCAAGTATATAGACATTTTAGTGATTTTAGGGTGTTCAGGCTAAACGTGAAGTCAAGGTGGGACGGGCCGAAGTTTTTCATCAAGTATATAGAACTTCTAGGCCTGTAAAAACGAGCCGGGCCCATATTAGACGGGCCGTGCCGGGCCAGGAATTTCGGTTTTTGAAACGGGTTGGGCCAAGTTGTCGACGGGCCGATCCGAGACCTAAAAAATTGATCCGTGCAGTACTCTACAATGTATGCATGGTTCAAATTCTCAAATTTCATGCGAGCGAAGCCGCTACGGGCACTGCTAGTATATATATATATATGTTATTCATGCATTGCTACACCATTCATCCGATTGTAATGAAATTTTCACACAACATTGAGAGTCAAGGGGAATCAAATATAGAGAAAAAAAATTTGAAATCCGACACAAAATAAGCGGAGCGGAGCGGGTGAGCAAGCGGGAACTATATATATATATATATATATATATATATACGCGGAAAAGCGACCGAGAACGCGACGGGAACGGGAAAGCGGAGAAGGAAACGGGAGCGAGAGAGACAAACATTAGAAAAACCTCTAAAATCCCCAGCCAACGCCGGGTGCCCCCGCTAGTTATTATTAATAATATCATCATCTTTATATGGTATGTAACTACTAAAAAGTAAAAAAATAGCACTTTGCAAACTTTTACGAATTGATCACTGTGCAAAAGATTTATACTTTTAATTTTCTACTTAACGTGTTTTTCGTAGATGGCAAACATATTTTAATATTATAAAGTCAAGAAAATGATATTAATGGTTTGGATGAGACGTTCATCGAGAGCCGCGTCGCGTCTCCCGGCGACCCTGCACTGGCATGCTTCATTGAGCGAACCACCTCTGGAGAGTTCGCGAAATCTTGCTGAGTCGTTCATAAACAGCCATGTCGGTTATGCTAGATGTCGGTCTTCCGGCATGCTTCATTGAGTGAACCACTTCTGGAGAGTTCTCGAAATCTGGAAGAGACGTTCATCAACGACGTTCGTCGGTTATGCCAGATCTCACATTAACGTGAATTGACCGATGCCAGATGTAGATGAGGGAGATGCGCATATCGATTGCTCAGCTGCTTGTATGTATATATATAGTTGATTGTTCTTGGACTGAGTCGTGAATTTTATCGGTGAATATTTGTGATTCCTTGTCTTGTAAAATGGCTTTAGTTGTGTATCCGGATCTTTCGAATTTGGATACTTTTGACTTTAACGCGGTAATGTCAAAAACAAATGCAGAAGTTGTTGACTGGGCAATTCTGCACGGTCTGTTGGTGAGAGAAAGAAGTTGCCACGTCTGCCAAGGGCCGATGAAAAAGACTCCAAAGAATGTCGATGACGGGTCTATTTGGCGGTGCACGCGTTAAGTTTGCCGTGCAAGCAAGTCCCTGAGACATGGAAGTTTTTTTGACAAAAGCCATATACCGTTAAAAAAGCTTATAACGGTAAGAGTGATTTATTTTTAATCTGAATAATTTTTAACTGTTAGTTATTGTAAACGTAGAGGAATATGCTTTCTAGCGATTCGTAACGTTAAAGTCGAAGTTATTTATAACACAATATTTCTCGAATTTATTTTAACTTTATTATTTTTCCTTGAATATAATCCTTTTCTTGACTCTAAACTGACTTATCTCACTTTGCAGAAGTTAACCCGGTTCTGACAAATCTTTTGATAATTCCAATTTCTCTGCCCAGAACACTTCATTTTCTCAATGAAGACCACAAAAAGGAAAAGGACCAATACCAATTATATTTATACATATATATATATATACATGTATACATACACATATATATATACATATACATACATTCATCCATGTATATATACACTCAAGCACACATATACATATATATACATTAATGATACAAAAATTATACGCACACACAATGTCACAGGAGCACAAATATACATATATACATACATATACACATATATATACACATACATACACACATATACACACATATACACACATATACACACAGATACATTCATACATAAATGACTATTGTTTAAACACAACCAAAATATGCACACATAATAAAATAAAATAAACAACTACTATGAAAATACGTAAGATGAATCATCTTCATCTTACATATCCCCCCTCTTCGAAAAAAGAAACGCGTCAGTGTTTCTTGATTACATCGTCACTCTCTTTACGACTAAGAAAGTCAGCACCGATATTCTCCTTGCCTTTGAAATAGTTTCCTTTCAACTTATTCTCAATCTCTATCTCTCTGCATGCTGTGTCAACAGGGCGGGCATCTCCGAAGATTGCCGAATTCAACTTTCCATCTTTCCCCACCCCTCGATTTTGGCCTCTAGGCAGAAGATTGAGCCTTGGTCTTTCTTTTGGCGGATTCAAAGCTTGAACTTTTGCCTCAACTTTATTTCCTACCTTTGAAATGGCAGACGTGTTTCTTTCCTTGCTTTTATACAGCTCCGAGTTAGCCGACGATTTTCTAAAATTTACCCGATCATTCCTCTGAGTGCTGTCGTAGTTGGAAGCGGATTTCTGTGGTTTCCGACCAAAGCGTTTTCCTGCCGCCATTGCATCAAAACCCCTTACCCCTTCAACATTTCCCAGCACGAGATCGCAAAGTAGGTTTTTCATGCAGACCACCTCTCTAGTTCCTCTGAACCAGTCTGTTTTGATTTTTACCACTGCTGTTGGAGCTACCCGAACTGTGCCGTCGATCAAAACACAGGGTCTTGTTCTTCCGGTCATCTGACGCGGGTGCACTAATGATTCCTTTACTATTATGGAAGTACAGCCAGTGTCCCTCAAAACTTTTACCGGTTTTCTGTTCACAAACCCTCTGGTTAATTTAAATTTTTCTCCTGAGTGCAAACAACCATCCGCAATGACAGGCAAAACGCATCCACACTTCAATTCCACCTCATCCATTTTTCCTTCCATCACCATGGCAGCGCATGCATTCACAACGCCGGAATCCTTGCATGGTGCTGACGTAGTCGTCTCTTTCCGTGTTTGGCAAAATACAGGATTACTAGGGCTACTCTGCCGACACTCTCTTGCTATGTGCCCCGTTTGATGACAGTTGTAGCAGCGAAGTTCAACCATTTTGGCGTCACTGACAGACTGACCCCGGTTCCAACCCATCCTGCTATTGCTGTCCAATTTTGCCAACCTCTTCTCTGGGTAGGCTTGGCTGTACTTGTTGACCCAAGGGCACAGCTCATTGACATCTCTGCTCTCTTTCTCCAACAAGTACTCGACCATTCCCGCCGGGCACTTTCCGAAAAACTGCTCTTTCAGAAACAAAAACAACAGATTTTGTTTGCCCGCGAGATCTACCCAGCGCCTGAGGTGGCTATCTAGCCGCACTAGATAATGTTCCCAGGTCACCTCCGGTTCAGGCTTTGACTCTCGAAACATTATGCGATAGTCTTCCGCTGACTTCCCAAAACGACGAAGGAGTGCCTCCTTTGCCGTTCTGTAGTCCTGCATCTGACTATCGCTAAGTTGGCCAAGCACTTCCAAAGTCTTCGCACTAAGCAACGACCCTAGAAGCATTCCCCAATCCTTCTGAGGGTGACCATTGGCTTTTGCCAATGACTCAAATCTCAGCAAAAATGCGTCGATGTCATCACCTTCAGAAAACTTTGGATAAGGAATCTTAGTAGCCTCCGCCGACGGTTTTGGCTCTATTTTTTTTGGCCCTCCAATTCCAGCTTCTTCAATTCCAATTCATGCTGGCGTTGTTCGCGCTCACGTAGAAGTTGAACTTGGAGTTCTCGTTCTTCACGTTCCCGTTCTTGTTGTGCTATTTTATCTTCACGTTCCCGTTCTTGTTGTGCTATTTTATCTTCCCGTTCTTGTTGCGCTATTTTATCTTCCCGCTCCTGCTGAGCCTTTTTTTCTTCCCGTTCCTCCATTCTCTTAACCCTTTCTTCATCCTTTAACTCTTTGACGTAATTCCTTAAATCCACTCCGGAATAGCCTAGAGCCTGTCCCATCGCAATGAATTTCTCGTCAGACATCTTTCACAAAAGAAAAAAAAATTCGGTCACTTGTGATCAAACAACTTCAGAAAATATATTTACGGATGAAAATGCGTAAATACGTCGGGGTCACCAATGTAAACGTAGAGGAATATGCTTTCTAGCGATTCGTAACGTTAAAGTCGAAGTTATTTATAACACAATATTTCTCGAATTTATTTTAACTTTATTATTTTTCCTTGAATATAATCCTTTTCTTGACTCTAAACTGACTTATCTCACTTTGCAGAAGTTAACCCGGTTCTGACAAATCTTTTGATAATTCCAATTTCTCTGCCCAGAACACTTCATTTTCTCAATGAAGACCACAAAAAGGAAAAGGACCAATACCAATTATATTTATACATATATATATATACATGTATACATACACATATATATATATACATATACATACATTCATCCATGTATATATACACTCAAGCACACATATACATATATATACATTAATGATACAAAAATTATACGCACACACAATGTCACAGGAGCACAAATATACATATATACATACATATACACATATATATACACATACATACACACATATACACACATATACACACAGATACATTCATACATAAATGACTATTGTTTAAACACAACCAAAATATGCACACATAATAAAATAAAATAAACAACTACTATGAAAATACGTAAGATGAATCATCTTCATCTTACAGTTATTGATGAAATGCTCAGTTTACGTAAGTAATATTATTAATTAAAGATGATTTGGTACGGTTCCTTCTATGACGTGAGCCAAGTCACTTTGAATAAGTGGCTTAATCTCAGCACGGATCACATTCTGCCCAACTGGTTTAACATGCTGAGAGACTTGTGCCAGTATTGGGTTAGAGATAACCCTATCCGGATAGGAGGACCGGGACACATCGTGCAAATCGATAAAATCTCATTTCGGCGCCGAAAAGGTAGTAATAGTAATATTTGCGTTATCAGCTCGATTTGTATTATTATTGAAACTTAATCTTCATCTATAGACCAATATCGATTCTTCCATACTTTTCAAAAATTTTCGAGAAAGCAGTCTTCAACAGATCAGTTTCTTTTTTCAACAAGTTCTCAGTTATCAGAGATGACCAATTCGGATTCAGGGAGAAACATTCGCCTGTCTCTGTTATTCACTCAAAAATTTCTATTGCTCTAGATCGGGGCCAGCCTACAATTGGGGTCTTTCTGGACTTGGCCAAGTCCTTCGACACAGTGGACCATGCAATCTTACTGGAAAAGCTGCAGCATTATGGTATTCGTGGCAGGTGTTTAGCATGGTATCGGAGTTATTTGAGCATTAGTACCCAGATGGTCTCTTTTGAAAATTCTACCTCCTCTACAATGCCAATTACCCTGGGAGTTCCACAGGGCTCGGTGCTTGGTCCACTCCTATTTTTGATATACATCAACGACATGCGCAATTCCTCTGAGTGCCTTGAATTTTTGCTCTTCGCCGACGATACGAATGTATTCATATGAATATATCTGGAGATGACATTACAGAACTTTTCTCTGTTATGAACAAAGAATTGATGGGAATTGCTAACTGGTGTAAAGCAAACGTTCTTTCACTCAATGTAAAAAAAAACTGTTTACATGTTGTTTCATAAAGCAAGGAGAAATATTAGCCTTAATGAGCTGTTTATATGTATTGGTGACTCTGTTCTGTCTCGTGTTGATGCATGTAAATTTCGTGGGATTGTTATTGATGAACATGTTACTTTTAAACCTCATATTCAGTATGTAACTAATAAGTTGTCAAAAAATATTGGAATCATTTCACTTATTCGCCCTTACATTACTCTACCAGTAGCAGTTACTTTGTATTACTAATTTATATTTCCTTATTTAAATTATTGCAATTTAATCTGGGCTTCTAATTACTCAACTTATTTGCAGCCTCTGCTTAAACTTCAGAAAAGATATTTACGTATCATCTTCTATTTACCATGTAGTTTTCACACTGGTCCATTCTTTAGACAATTGAACATACTTAAAATTCACCAAATAAATCATTTTCATGTGGGAATCTTTATGTATAAACTTGATCATAATATGCTTCCTGATTTATTTAGAAAATTGCTACCTCAATCATCCTCATTACATTCTTGTGTGCCTCGTTCATATCCAAGGTATAGACCCCCCTTTGCTAAATCCAACATAAAGCTTCGCTCAATTGTATGTGCGGGTCCTAATGTGTATGCAAAAATTCCGATGACTATATCTCAACAACCAAACTTATCCTGTTTCAAACGATTACTTAAAAAGTTTATTATTGAGTCGCCAATGTTTCGATAGCACTTGTACAGGTTCAATATATTTCTAATTATTATTTGTGTACAATAAACTTGGTAGGCAGCCTTCTTAGCGTTTAGGTTTTTGCCTTTTGACATCTTTTTTGTTTTATGGACCGATAACCTCGTTGTCATTTTTTTTAGTGTCCGATTGCAGATGCTGTTTTGTTTTCTGATGTCAATAAAAAAATATCATGACTTAAGGACCAGGAACGGACGCGCAAGGCCCTCAAGGCAAAGATGGGTTTTCGGTGGCATCGATACTATAACCAAGGAAGCTTTTTTGGTGGAGGTTGAAAAGAGAGATGCCGCAACACTTCTGCCAATCATTATGCAATATGTTCTGCCAGGTAAATAAAATCTTATTATTATTATATTAATTATTTCAATAATTGAATTAAAATAACATAATTCGTTACTGGTGACAGATACAACGGTATGGAGCGATCGGTGGAGGGCGTATCGAAGGCTCACAGCTGTCACTGGGTGTTTGGTGGTGTCATTAGCCGGACTTACTTCTGCCACCGCAGTGGTTCATACAAACAAAAAGGCCGTGGCATCAGGAATATAAAAGTTCAGGGCTCTTGCAAAATTGGTTCTCGATGCCCTGCAGCCATCTGTGTTTGCATCCAACAGTCAGGTCAGTAGTAGGTGATGTAATGAAAAAGTTAAGGTTGATAATCCTTTGTGTGTGCTAGTGCCAATGGATGAAATGAACTACGCCCAGTTATTAATAAGAGAAAGGCTATTAATAAATATAATTATCGAAGTATTTAATTGAGACAAGTTTGAAATTTATTGTAGTAACTAGCGGAGATACCCGGCGTTGAACGGGTTTTTTAGAGGTTTTTGTAATGTTTGTCTCTTTCTCTCCCGTTTCCTTTCCCACCTGCTTTCCCACTCCTGTTCGCTTTCCCGTTTTCGGTCGTTTTCCCGCTGCCGGTCGCTTTCCCGCTGCCGGTCGCTTTCCCGCTCCCGGTCGTTTTCCCGCTCCCGGTCGCTTTCCCACTCCCGGTCGCTTTCCCGCTCTCGGTCGCTTTCCCGCTCCCGGTCGCTTTCCCGCTCCCGGTCGCTTTCCCGCTCCCGGTCGCTTTCCCGCTCCCGGCCGCTTTCCCGCTCCCGGTCACTTTCCCGCTCCTGGTCACTTTCCCGCTCTCGGTCGCTTTCCCGCTCCCGGTCGTTTTCCCGTTCCCGGTCGCTGTCCCGTTCCCGCTCACGTTTGCTCTCCCATTCCCGCTCACGCTTGCTTTTCCGTTCCCGCTCGCTGTCCGTTCCGGGTCGCTTTCCCGTTTCTATCAGGGGCGGCGCCAGGAATTTTGTTCTGGGGGGTCCAAAATGTCCAAGAGTCAAGGGGAATCAAATATAGAAAAAAAAATTTGAAATCCGTCACAAAATGAGCGGAGCGGAGCGGGTGAGCGAACGGGAACTATATATATATGTATGTGCGTATGTATGTGTGTATGTATGTATGTGTATGTGCATGTATGTGTGTCTGTGTGTGTGTGTTTATGTATGTACTAGCGGAGATACCCGGCGTTGCCCTGGTTTTTTAGAGGTTTTTCTAATGTTTGTCTCTTTCTCTCCCGTTTCTTTTCCCACCTGCTTTCCCACTCCTGTTCGCTTTCCCGTTTTCGGTCGCTTTCCCGCTGCCGGTCGCTTTCCCGCTCCCGGTCGTTTTCCCGCTCCCGGTCGTTTTCCCGCTCCCGGTCGATGTCCCATTCCCGCTTACGTTTGCTTTCCCATTCCCGCTCACGCTTGCTTTTCCGTTCCCGCTCGCTGTCCATGCCGGGTCGCTTTCCCGTTTCTATAATAGACAAACTAACCCACAAACATTCATATATATATATATAGTCTTAGCAAATCTATTTTACGTTTTATAGGCTAACAGAAGTTATGAAAGAATGGAAAAGAGAAAATGAGCGTGAACGGGAACGGGAACGGGAGAGCAACCGTGACCGGGAATGGGAGAGCAAGCATGACCGGGAATGGGAGAGCAAGCATGACCGGGAACGGGAGAGCAAGCGTGAGCGGGAACGGGAAAGCGACCGGGAACGGGAAAGCGACCGGGAACGGAAAAGCGACCGGGAACGGAAAAGCGACCGGGAACGCGGAAAGCGACCGGGAACGCGGAAAGCGACCGGGAACGCGGAAAGCGACTGGAATCGGGAGAGCAAACTTGGAAGGAAATGCGAGCAAGAGAGAAAATCGATAACAAAACTTCTGAGCGGGAAAGCGATCGGGAGCTGGAAAACGACCGAGAGCGGAAAAGCGACCGGGAACGCGACGAAAACGGGAAAGTGGAGAAGGAAACGGGAGCGAGAGAGACAAACATTAGAAAAACCTCTAAAAACCCCGGGCAACGCCGGGTAACCCCGCTAGTATATATATATAGTTTATAGTCCTTTGCTCATTTTTTTAAAAACTGAAATAGAACTATGTAAGAAATAAATACTGAAGTATTTACACTAGCAGATCACAATTTAGTCCTGTTTTTCTCTAGTTTATCTAGGTTTGTTATGGCAAAGCAAAGTTCAAATAACAATGGAAAATATTTGTTGTTATTACTAGTTTTTTCAAAAATTAAAATTTATTCAACTAACACGAAGTAAGAGTTCAGAAAACGAACGAAGCTAATAAAATTATTATTCAATAATATCATAAAGTACTTAACAGTAAACAAGAATATTAAAAACGAATTTTTAAAACCAATGCTCTTATATGTAATTAAAACACAAATTTTGCAATCAATTTTTTCTTATATTACTCTTTTATTTTATGTTAAAGTCGAAATATCTTAATTATATCAAAATATCGAAATTAATTAAAATTATCTAAATTAATTGACTTATTGTAAAACTAATAATTGAATATTGCATTGTCTTCTATCTTAAGCATGTATGCAAAATTTGAAAAAAATCTATCATCAGGAAGTGACTCAAAAATTGATTGCAAGATTTGAAACAGACAGAGAAACAAACAGACAGACAGAGAAACAGAGACGACGAGTTAATAAAAGCATTGGTAATAATAATAAAAATATCATCAAAAAGCATCGAATTTAAATATCTCAACTATTTTCATGAAAATTTCGTACACGCTTGAGAATCGCGGTCAGTGAGTGTGGTTCGTGTTAACTTGGTAAAATAGTCTGCCAGTCGGTTAGCGTTTTGTGGTCAAGAAAACCCTCAAGAAAACCCTCAAGAAACCCCTCGATAAAATCCTCAAGAAAATTAACTAAATTAATTGAGTTATTGTAAAACTAATAATTGAATATTGCATTGTCTTCTATCTTGAGCATGTATGCAAAATTTGAATAAAATCTATCATCAGGAAGTGACTCAAAAATTGATTGCAAGATTTGAAACTGACAGAGAAACAGAGCCGACGAGTTAATAAAAGCATTGGTAAAAACAGTGAACTATCATCAAAAAACATTGAATGATCATAAAAGTTTACAGAATGTTTAAGAATAACCACTATAATATAGTATAAACTCCATGCAGCAAAAACATAGTTTGAAAAAGGAAGAAAGAAAAAAGAAAGCCCGCCGCAGACGAAAATTTTTTTGGACTATTTTGAGTCTGCAGTATTTTTTTTTGGTATCTTTAATAATTTAGTAATGAAAGAAAAGAAAGACTGCAAACTAAAGATAGTCAAACTCAGTCTCAAACCAGTTAAAAATACAGTGATTAACCCAATGAGATTCAAGTACCCCCCCCCCCCCCAGTAAAAAAAGTCTTTGGATTTGCAAAAATCCCACGGGTGACACCTGTCGGAGCTGGGGGGTCCGGACCCCTGGACTCCCCCGCCCAGCGCCGCGCCTGGTTTCTATAATAGACAAACTAACCCACAAACATTCATATATATATATATATATACATATTGCGAATAAACTGTGGAATCAATAGCTTTTCGTTTAGGTGGCATAATTAATTCGATAGAAAGATTTGAAATTTGAAATTGTATTTTTTCAGCCAATTTTCAATATATGACGATGTTTTAAAGGAAATAGTTTTGTACTTTATTTATATATATATATATATATATATATATATATATATATATATATATATATATATATATATATATATATATATATATATATATATATATATATATATATATATATATATGTGTAGTTCCCGCTCGCTCACCCGCTCCGCTCCGCTCATTTTGTGACGGATTTCAATTTTTTTTTATATTTGATTCCCCTTGACTCTCAAGGTTGTGTGAAAATTTCATTACGATCGGATGAATGGTGTAGCAATGCATAAAGGCCATTAACATACAAACATTCATTTTTATATATATAGATAAATACATAAACTAACCTAAGATTTTTTTCTGTTTTACATTAGATGCTTCATAACTGGTCCTTATTTCAAACATGTTTAAAAAAATATATTTTTATATACCATTAAATTTCTCTGTTCATAATTGTAGTTATTTTCAGGAAATTTTAATAGACAAGCCAATTTTTATACCATTCATTAAAAAATATATTGTACAGATGTACAATATCTGTATGAAGCACTTATTGTACTGTAGTTAGTAATGATTTTTACTACTTCAGCCTCATTACGAAGCACAATGTCATTTTGCGCAATAACATATTACTCAGCCAATAAGATTTCAATGAAGTCTTATTTCTATGCTAATAAATAATAAGTTTTTGCATGTTAAACTAATATAGAAGTTGTGATTTTAAAATGATTAAGAAACCTATGCATAATTTGTTATAATTACTTTATAACTTAAAATTTAGCACTTTTATGATTTTTTTTTCAGTCAACAAGTAGGGGAGACCGGGGCATGTTGAACCAATTTTTATAACTTTACTCAGTACACATTTATTATTGCAGTAAAACATCTTGAAATAGGTTATTATTATAAACAAATATGTTTATTACGTATACCAAAAATTATTTTTTATTTTAAGATTTTTCCTTGACCTTAGAAGAAAATATTAGCAAGCTCGTCATGTGGTTCAACTTACCCCGTTAACGGGGCACGACGTTGAACCAATATTTTATAACTGCTGTTGCTAAGCAGTTATTGTTCTAGTGAAACATTTTCAAATGTACAAATGTTATCTAAGTCAAATTGATTTTTCTTCAAACTTCTTTTTTACTTTACTTGTATTTGAGGTTTTTAAGTTCATCTAATTTATTACAAGAGTTGCGTAATTATTATAATTAAGAAGCGGTTTTAATATTACTAATAATAAGTTCTTGTGTTACGAAATTAAATCATTAAAGCTGCTTAATGCAGCTTACGTAATTATTGTAACAACTTCTGTGTTTTAGAATGGTTATTGTGAGAACAAGCAATGACCCTGACAAAAACCCAGACAAAACAGCTAATAACTGACAAAATTTCTATTAAAATTATCTAATAAAATATCTAACAATTATAACAAGTCAAATCATCACCATGATAAAATATTGTTGGTTCAACGTGCCCCTAACAAAATGGTTCAACATGCCCCAATCGTATTGGTCCTAGTATTTTAATTGTAGGCTGATTAATATGTTACTGACGCGAGAAAGAAAACACGTACTGTATTACTGGATAAAAACTAGAGATGGGAATCGAACCCAAAATTAGAAGTTCGAGTTCGGTTCGGTTGATCATTTTTGGGTTCGGGTTCGGTTCGGGTTCGGTCCCCTTTGGGTTCGAGTTCGGTTCGGGTTCGGTCCCTTTTGGGTTCGAGTTCGGTTCGGGTTCGTTTGCTGTGGGCTTCGAGTTCGGTTCGGGTTCGGTTGCTGTGGGGTTCGAGTTCGGTTCGACTTTTATTTGAGTTCGAATGTAATCGACCAGTTAAAGTTTGTTCGAGTTTAGCTCGAAATGTGATGACTATTGATTGAGTTTAGTTCAATTTTTTAATACACAAATAATAGGTACATTTATTTTAACATTATTTAAAATAAGAACAAATCAGAAATTGTAATTGTATTTTAAAAATATTAGTTGCTCTTTCAAAATTTTTTGAATGCAAATAAAGTAAATGTAAAAAATAAAAGTATTTTAAATGGCACCATACTTATAAAAATATTTTAAATAACACTATAATTATAGTCCCAAACTGTAATGACTTTGAATGTTATAATAGTTTAATAGACATAATTTAAATTTAATCATTTCATCTTTACCGTCTTCAAAAGGCAAACACACTTGAAACTATTCCAAATAGGACTCTTTGTCCATGTCGCATCTACTAATCGCGCCTGATTTTGAGACACCAGCTTATCAAAGTTTTTACAATCACTTCTAACTTTCGCTATATCAAGTTTTTTCGACGGAGAAGAAACAATTATACAATCCATTATAAATTATTGGATAGAAATGCCGCCGCTTATAACAATGAAAACAATAACAAAACAAATAACGCTGGTCCGTTTTTTCTTTTTCATAGATAAAAAAGCAAAGAAAAATAATCAAATAAGTGATATTAAAAAGCTTGGCCCAATATTGTCATTTAATTTTCTAGGTTGGCTTTTTTTAATTTTGTTCAGATGATGTTTTAACTGGGTTCGAGTTCGGTTCGAGTTCGACCATTAATGGGCTCGAGTTCGGTTCGAGTTCGACCATTAATGGGTTCGAGTTCGGTTCGAGTTCGACCGTCATTGGGTTCGAGTTCGGTTCGAGTTCGGTGCATAAAAATTTGGGTTCGTTCGAGTTCGGTTCGAAATGCTAAAATGTGGGTTCGAGTTCGAAAAGTTCGGTTCGAGTTCGGTTCGATTCCCATCTCTAATAAAAACACAACAAAAATATGTATCGTAAAATTACTAAGCATGGAAGTTTCTTCCGTTCCCTTACGAACGTAACCGAAAAGACGGTTTTAATCGGTTTTTATCGGTTGTCGGAAGTTCGGAATAAAATTATTTCCGACCCCGAAAAAAACCGAACGTTCGGAATTATTTTTCGTAAATGTCGGGTTTTTTCGGAATTCCGTAAAAAATTAAACAATTAATTTCACTGATCGTCATTTTAGATCAATGAAATATTATAATTATATCATATTTTAGATGGGCCGTGCCGGGCCTGAAATTTTGGCTTATAAAGCGGGCTGGGCCAAGTTGTCGATGGACCGGACCGAGTCGGGCCGTAAAAAATCGCCCCGTGCAGTACGCTACTGTGTATGCGTATTCTCTTTTTCAAGCAAGCGAAGCCGCGACGGGAATGCTAGTTTACAAATAAAATGACTGTTTTGCTCCTTTATATTGTTTATTAAAGCAATTTTCATGGGTCGATTCACAGTGCCCCCTGTAAACGTTGCCGAATTAGCTCGATAACGATCCGCAACGTTGAAGCTTGAAGTTATTTATAGCACAATATTTCTTCAGTTAGGGCCTATGGCACGTGCCATGCCTGTTATACCCTAGTTACGCCACTGCCGCCACCGAAAGAAGGTGGTCATTCTAATGGGCATCTGGCCAAAAGAAATAAACTGAAAACACCATATATATATATATATATATATATATATATATATATATATATATATATATATATATATATATATATATATATATATATATATATATATATATATATATATATATATATATATATATATATATATATATATATATATATATATATATATATATATATATATATATTTTCTTTCAGGCACGCGCTATTAAAGACAATAGACCATTTTGCGTTTATTATTTTTTCAGACAGACATTCTAAATTTTTCAAACTACATACATTCTTTGATTCAACTCGGGCTAACGGACCGTTTCGACTAACATTGTCATCCTCAGAGCCCATTTAAAATTTAAACCAAACGTCGACGCAAGAAACGATACAATGAAATAAACAATAAAACCAGGTAGAGCATACCTATCCTAGATATTAGAATATCGTAAAAAAACTGAGATAAAAATAATAGAAATATATATTAAGAAAGTTCAAATAATTTAAAAATAAAATAGTATGTACAAGAATATGGCTATGGTCGTAATATATATATATATATATATATATATATATATATATATATATATATATATATATATATATATATATATATATATATATACATATATATATATATATACATATATATATATATATATATATATATATATATATATATATATATATATATATATATATATATATATATATATATATATATATATATATATATATATATATACTAGTGGGGTTGCCCGGGGTTTTTAGAGGTTTTTCTAATGTTTGTCTCTCTCGCTCCCGTTTCCTTCTCCACTTTCCCGTTTTCGTCGCGTTCCCGGTCGCTTTTCCGCTCTCGGTCGTTTTCCAGCTCCCGGTCGCTTTCCCGCTCAGAAGTTTTGTTATCGATTTTCTCTCTTGCTCGCGTTTCATTCCAAGCTTGCTCTCCCGATTCCAGTCGCTTTCCGCGTTCCTGGTCGCTTTCCGCGTTCCCGGTCGCTTTCCCGTTCCCGGTCGCTTTCCCGTTCCCGGTCGCTTTCCCGTTCCCGGTCGCTTTCCCGTTCCCGGTCGCTTTCCCGTTCCCGGTCGCTTTCCCGTTCCCGGTCGCTTTCCCGTTCCCGCTCACGCTTGCTCTCCCGTTCCCGGTCATGCTTGCTCTCCCATTCCCGGTCACGGTTGCTCTCCCGTTCCCGTTCCCGTTCACGCTCATTTTCTCTTTTCCATTCTTTCATAACTTCTGTTAGCCTATAAAACGTAAAATAGATTTGCTAAGACTATATATATATATGAATGTTTGTGGGTTAGTTTGTCTATTATAGAAACGGGAAAGCGACCCGGAACGGACAGCGAGCGGGAACGGAAAAGCAAGCGTGAGCGAGAATGGGAGAGCAAACGTGAGCGGGAACGGGACAGCGACCGGGAACGAGAAAACGACCGGGAGCAGGAAAGCGACCGGCAGCGGGAAAACGACCGAAAACGGGAAAGCGAACAGGGGTGGGAAAGCAGGTGAGAAAGGAAACGGGAGAGAAAGAGACAAACATTAGAAAAACCTCTAAAAAACCCGGGCAACGCCGGGTATCTCCGCTAGTACATACATAAACACACACAGACACACATACATGCACATACACATACATACATACACACATACATACGCACATACATATATATATAGTTCCCGCTCGCTCACCCGCTCCGCTCCGCTCATTTTGTGACGGATTTCAAATTTTTTTTCTCTATATTTGATTCCCCTTGACTCTCAAGGTTGTGTGAAAATTTCATTACGATCGGATGAATGGTGTAGCAATGCATGAATAACATACCTATATACATACATACATAAATACATACATACATACATACATACATACATACATACATACATACATACATACATACATACATACATACAAACATTCATTTATATATATATATATATATATGTCTCAACTTCAGACTCGAACCCACGACTGTCGGATCGGCAACACCGCCTCGCATCATGCCAACTACCTTACCATCTGCGCCACTTCCACCGCCAAAAAACAGTGGTTGTTAAGCGCTTTTGTTGGGGTATGTTGAACACAACACTCGACTATGAATGGGTACGAATCAATGCTCGATAGTATTATAAGTTGTACGGCGTACAATCCGTCACTAGCTAATTTTATTAGCTATCGAAGATATATGTTTTATGATATATATTATAAGGAAACATAGCGTTGATATGTTTTTACGAGCCACATATATCAGAAACTTGGATGGCGTACAATCCACCACGAAATAACGCAAATATACATGTCTCAACTTCAGACTCGAACCCACGACTGTCGGATCGGCAACACCGCCTCGCATCATGCCAACTACCTTACCGCTTAACAACCACTGTTTTTTGGCGGTGGAAGTGGCGCAGATGGTAAGGTAGTTGGCATGATGCGAGACGGTGTTGCCGATCCGACAGTCGTGGGTTCGAGTCTGAAGTTGAGACATGTATATTTGCGTTATTTCGTGGTGGATTGTACGCCATCCAAGTTTCTGATATATGTGGCTCGTAAAAACATATCAACGCTATGTTTCCTTATAATATATATATATATATATATATATATATATATATATATATATATATATATATATATATATATATTATATATATATATATATATATATATATATATATATATATATATATATATATATATATATATATATATATATATATATATATATATATATATATATATATATATATATATATATATATATATATATATATATATATATATATATATATAGTGTACCGGTATTTTATGCACGTCCACGCACACGAGGTAATTACAGGTGAGCGATCCTTAGCTTGCTAGGCTCGCGCTCCTTCACTTGTTTGGCGCGCGCTAGCTAGTGGCTAGCTTAAAAACCTTTGCTCTCGAATGTTCTCCCTCCTTTTTCTTTGTTGTTCTCGTGGTTCGCCATATTGCTACTTTAATCAAGAATTTAAACTTTGCTTTATTTTCATTTCTCGCCATTGTTGGCCCCGAGAAGAATTGTTTATTTTTGTCTATTGTCGTCGGTCAATTAAATAAAGTTATTTCAAACCGCCTTCCAACTGTGTTGAGTTGGTATTACAAAGTATATCGAAATAACGTAGTCAGCGACTACAATTGGTGACCCCGACGTTTCTTTCTCCAAGGTGAAGAATTCTGAAGTCCAGTGAAAGGCTCACCACAAGGTGACCCCAACTTCCGAGGACGTCAGTTTTCTTTCCCCGACGTTCTTCAACACCGACGACTGCAGCTTTCGATGTTTTCAGCCTGCGAAGTCTTTAGCTTCGACGTTCTTGACCACCGGTGTTTGCAGTTTTCAGCGTTTTGAACCTCCGACGTCTACAACCCGAGGACTACAGCTCGAAAAATTTTTCTACCGACTGACTCATCGTCAAAATGGCATCAGCTTCAACGCAACCTCTGGCCGTCACCACAACTCCAACAATTGCTGCCGTCTCAGTAAAAGCGCCTCCTTTCATACCGGCAAACCCCGCTACGTGGTTTGTGATCCTTGAGGCGCAGTTCAACATCGCCGGCATCACGACGTCTGCCGTCTGCCACAAGATTCTACCACGCGTTAGCAAATCTCCCAGTAGAGACAGTGAGCAACCTCGACGACGTAATCTTGCAGGCCGCCGATTACGACCAACTCAAAGACGCCGTCAAGAGGTTCCACGAGACCAGTAGAGGGGAGCTCTTTGAATCCTTCTTACAAGAAACCCCCCTCACCGGCAAGCCTTCACACTTCCTTCTTCAAATGACAAAGGTGGCAAAGAAAGTTGGCGTGGGAGACGACATGGGGCGTTTTCAACAAGCTCTTCCACCCAGCCTCGCACCTGTCATCGCGTCACAGAAAACACTGGGACTGGACGACCTCGGACGACTTGCCGACGAACTCCTCCCATTGTTAAAGTGCCAAACTACATCCTTCGTGAGTGAACCTGCATCGATGAAATCAAACGACCGATTTTTGGGTAATAATAATAATGCTGCGCGTAACTCGTTTGTTAATAATAAGGTGGTGCGTAAATCATTTGAACCCGCTTTTTCAAATACATTAGTTCCGTTTTCTGGTAATCAACGACCTAAGGTTTGCCGAAGTCATATTTTTTATGGGGCAAAAGCACGCTCATGTCGCCATTGGTGTCAGTGGCCAGATAAATCTGGTATTAAAGTAACTCAGTTGCGTGACGCAACCCCTGCAAGCTCGAGATGTAGTTCTCCTGTGCACTCTTTAAATGTCTAGGCGCTCCAGCATCTGCGGCATCTGGTGGCGCCCTACAATTGTTGGCCGCTTTTTGCATTCAAAATTTTTCAGTTGTATTTTTAATTGATACGGGTTCAGCAATATCTTTAATTCCACTATCAGTATCAAAAGCACTTTCATGTTTATTGTCATCTTCATAGATTCTTTTGAAAGCTGCTGATGATCGCTCTATTGCTGTGCATGGACAAACTCATTTAACGCTTAGAAATTCATCATTGCGCAGGTCATTTATTTGGGTTTTGTCGTGGCTGACGTTGCAAAGCCAATTCTTGGTGCTGATTTTCTCTCTAAATTTCGCATTAGCGTAAATTGTTTTGAGCGTGCGATTGTTGATACTAACACAAATTTTCATGCGCCGTGTATTTCTAAACTTGTGCGAGAGTATTTGGCATGTGGCATTAAACTTCCGGACAATCTTCCAGCGTTCGTCTAGGTCTAGGCGCTTGGACTATGTACCTGCCTGCAAAGTGCTAAATATCAACATTTTTTCCCACGAAAGGGGCGAGTCCGGACCCCTGTATCCACCCCTGGTATACCAATTTGTAATTTGTTTAAATGATTGTAGAGAGAACTGATGGAATCGTAGAAAGAGTTTCTGTGTGAAGCTGGATTTAGTTTAAAGCTAATTTAGTAGCTGCCGAATTACGACAATATAAAGGAATTGTGATAAACAAAGTTTTTAATGGTTCACTTGTATTTAAGGTTGTAGGTAGGTTTATCGACAGTTGACACTTTATCGACTCAACTTGGAAAGTTGATAAGCCTGCGAAGAAGTCAAGAAACCTGTGAAGAAGTCAACAACCAGCAAGGGAGTCAATAAACCTGCGAACAATCTGTACATGCTGGTTTGTCAACATTCCAAGTTAAGCCTATATAGTGTCAATTGTCGATAAACCTACAGTTCCACGTTCTTAAATCAGACCACGACTCAAAAATAAAATCCCTTCTAAATTTTCTCTATTAAAAGATTATTTCAACAAAATAAATATATAAAAAATGTCTATGCCATATTGTGTATATGTCCTGGTTATTAATATTAAAAATACATGCTTTTATAAAATCATCTAAAAAAGAAAAAAAATTCTGGGTGTGTCAGTGTACATAAAAGCATGGGGTGCAATCGATGGAAAGCAAAAGAAAGCACCCTATGCTTCGTGTAACTGTGACACCCAGCAAGTGTATTTTCTAATTTATAGTCAGTAAGATTTAAATCACAGTAAATAATACAAATCATCTGAGCTGATTGCCTTATTTCTCTCAATTGTCCAAATAAACTTCCATTTAAAGAGTTTCTGGAGCAACCAAACAGCGCTCAGAGAATCGATTTGGAAACTTCACATCACTATCATCTTGACAAACACCTTGTTGAAAGAACACTGTTCGGCCACTAAAAGAAAAATATTCGCCCAACTGTTCTCTTTCTTTTACAAATAGGTTCCAGCTTCCTTCATCAAAGAATCTAGAGTATTCTGACAAAATACCACCCTAAAGAAAAAAGTATTAAAATTGAGAGGATAAATTTGTCACAAGCACTCATTAAAATTACCTGAATTGCAGCTCCAATGGCAACAGGTGAAATTGAACTTGGTGCAGGTACTGGACACTGATGAAATGCTTCTTTAATGATGGGTCTTATCTGGTTAAATGTTTTTCATTAATAGGAAGAACAAACAGATGTAGTTATCACATCTTATTTGTTTTTGTGTAACTTAGTCACTAAAACTCAGTTTTTTCAATGTTTGGAATATGTGAGAAAAAAATTTCAATTATGAACCCAATAAGATTACTGATAGCAACTTCACCTATTTTTTTTGAAGATTGTGACAACTGGATTACAACAAGACACTGAGAAAGTCAAAGCTTTCAGTCACAGCCAGAGCCAGCTTGTGAAAATATTTTATGTGTGCGAGAATAAATCAGGCGCTTTTTAAATTCCAAGCAAACGCATGCTCACAAAAAATTTAAATTACTCTAAATCATAAAACAATAAATACTACAAATAAAATCACTTTTTAAGAATTTTACTGATTTTTAACATATTTTTAGTTATCAAACGGCAACGGAACACATCTAACTTTATATTTAACAAAATTTAATCTTAAAGTATCAATATGTACAGATTCAGCAATTTTGTTTTTGATGGAAATTATTGATAAATCATTTAAACGTTCCTGGCCCATTGTTAATAGTTTTTTATTGATTTTAACTTGGAACATGTGAAAGTTAAAAAACACTTTTTAAAAACTAGTCTTTTCGGTGTCTATTGCTATTTCTGAGTGGGTCTGTCCTTTATATATCCACACTCGCTATAAATCGAAAATATTTAATTAAATTAAATCTAGCCATGGGAAAAATCCGCAAAAATTCACAAAAATACAATCACTGAAATAGAACATGTGTGCAAAATTTCAGAATGATTGGATAACGGGAAGGGATTTAAAATTTGGAAATTTAAAATAGTCCGATTAACCTCACGAAGCAAGCTAAAATAAGAGTAGTAAAAACTATGTTCTCCTGTACTCAATGTTACCGGTAGTTCTTCAAGCTGACTATCATACATAGTATGACTGGGCAAGCTGCAACAACTCAAGACATGCATACCAGTATTGGTTGCGTTGTCACTGGTTAATAGCTTTGTTGTCTCAAAAATCGACTATTGCAACGCTCTGCTCGCTGATCAACCTGACTACGTCATCTGTCACCTTCAGTCAGTAATCAACACTTCAGCAAGACTCGTCTTTGGTCTGAAGAAATTTGACCACATCTCAGATATCATGCGTGACAAACTTCATTGGCTCAAGGCCATGCATGTACTCGCGCCTGAATACATCACATCAATGTGCTTGCCCGTCAGTTCAGTTGAATATCGTCGACGATTGCATTCTGCCTCCCACCAAGTTTGGGCAACAGGTCTTTTCTGTTGCGGCTATTAAAGCATGGAACTGTTTTCCTATAAAGATTCGTTTATCTTGTTCTGTTGGGACTTTTAAAAAAGCTCTTAAAACCCATCTGTTCATTAAGTCATATAGATATAACTAAACAATCTTTTTTTTGTGTTTATCCAAGATATATTACGTTTTGTACATCTTGTGATGACTATATGACACCTCGGATATTGATTTTTTAAATTTTCTTAATTTTGTACATTAAACTTTTAATAAAAAAAAACCAAAATAATTTATAAAGCAAAACAACGGTATGAGGTTGTAAAAAAGCGGATGTGTGTGCTTGTTTGCTGATATATATGATATAAGCCAGTGGTTCTCAAAGTGGGTAATAACGCCCCCTTGTGGGCGCTGAGGTCTTACTAGGGGGGCGGTGGAAGAATTAGAAAAAAATTAAAATTAATAAACACATTTTTTTTATAAAAAAAACTAGAGATGGGAATCGAACCGAACTTGAACCGAACTTTTCGAACTCGAACCCACATTTTAGCATTTCGAACCGAACTCGAACGAACCCAAATTTTTATGCACCGAACTCGAACCGAACTCGAACCCAATGACGGTCGAACTCGAACCGAACTCGAACCCATTAATGGTCGAACTCGAACCGAACTCGAGCCCATTAATGGTCGAACTCGAACCGAACTCGAACCCAGTTAAAACATCATCTGAACAAAATTAAAAAAAGCCAACCTAGAAAATTAAATGACAATATTGGGCCAAGCTTTTTAATATCACTTATTTGATTATTTTTCTTTGCTTTTTTATCTATGAAAAAGAAAAAACGGACCAGCGTTATTTGTTTTGTTATTGTTTTCATTGTTATAAGCGGCGGCATTTCTATCCAATAATTTATAATGGATTGTATAATTGTTTCTTCTCCGTCGAAAAAACTTGATATAGCGAAAGTTAGAAGTGATTGTAAAAACTTTGATAAGCTGGTGTCTCAAAATCAGGCGCGATTAGTAGATGCGACATGGACAAAGAGTCCTATTTGGAATAGTTTCAAGTGTGTTTGCCTTTTGAAGACGGTAAAGATGAAATGATTAAATTTAAATTATGTCTATTAAACTATTATAACATTCAAAGTCATTACAGTTTGGGACTATAATTATAGTGTTATTTAAAATATTTTTATAAGTATGGTGCCATTTAAAATACTTTTATTTTTTACATTTACTTTATTTGCATTCAAAAAATTTTGAAAGAGCAACTAATATTTTTAAAATACAATTACAATTTCTGATTTGTTCTTATTTTAAATAATGTTAAAATAAATGTACCTATTATTTGTGTATTAAAAAATTGAACTAAACTCAATCAATAGTCATCACATTTCGAGCTAAACTCGAACAAACTTTAACTGGTCGATTACATTCGAACTCGAATAAAAGTCGAACCGAACTCGAACCCCACAGCAACCGAACCCGAACTGAACTCGAACCCCACAGCAACCGAACCCGAACCGAACTCGAACCCCACAGCAACCGAACCCGAACCGAACTCGAACCCAAAAGGGACCGAACCCGAACCGAACTCGAACCCAAAGGGGACCGAACCCGAACCCAAAAATGATCAACCGAACCAAACTCGAACTTCTAATTTTGGGTTCGATTCCCATCTCTAAAAAAAAACCATATCTTTGGATCAGTTAAAAAAAAAATTTCTATGCATATATAATATTGTTGAATCGTACATCACTATTTTAAAAATAAAATTTTAAGATATTCGCTAATTCGCGTATTTATTTTCTCATTTAATTCAGTTTCTGTTGTTTGATCTTTTATTTTCGTTATTGTGCACAATCGTTGGCAAGTGTATTAAAGTTAATTATTAACTCAAGTTTTTTTGAAAACATAACTATGTTGGAAGCAAAGAAGAAGAAACGGCAGTACGCCGCGGATTATATTAAATACGGATTTATTGAAAGTCCTGCAAATCCATCTTTGCCTTTATGTCTTCTTTGTCAAAAAACATTCTCAAATGAAGCAATGAAGCCTTCTAAGTTGCAAGATCATTTAAATAAAATGCATTCTGACAAGAAAAATAAAACAGAAGCTTATTTTCAAGAGCTAGAAAAGAAGTACGTAAGTTATCCGACCATATCAGGACTTTTTTCAGCAGCTTCTAAACAGGACGATGATGGACTTCGAGCTTCGTACAACATCTCTCTACTAATCGCTCAAAAAGGCAAGCCACACACTATTGGAGAAGAGTTAATTTTGCCAGCAATAAAAGAAGTAATAACCACAGTACTTCATAAACCAGTGGCAGATATCATTCGAAAAATTCCTTTGAGTAACAGCTCTGTGCAAAGGCGAATTGATGAGATGGCTGAAAACATTGAAGAGTCTTTGGTGGTAAAATATTGCCTTTTGTTGGAGATTTTTGTGAAACACTACCTGTAGTACTGCATTTTAATGAACATTGGAACAAATTAAGAGTTATGAAACTTAAAAATAATGTCCATTCTATAGAATAACCATTTCAAATGTTGAACGCTATTTCCGCCGAGCTATATCATGTTCAAAAAACTGAAGTTGATGAAATCAATGAAAAAGTGTTAGATATATTTGAAGACTCCATTGATGATGCAAATGATAAAGATATGCAAAATTACCCAATTGAGTTTCTCATTAAACAAGCAGTCTGAAATGCCGCTACATAACCTTCAATTGGTTGCCTAATACTGTTATTAAAAAATCTTAATACTAAACAAGGACTCTGCAATGGAACTTGATTAATGGTTAGAGATTTAAAACCAAATTTAGTATAAACAAGTGAATCAAAATCATTTATATACCAGAGCCTGTGTTTAGTCATCGACAGTTATAGGTTGCCATGTCTCGAGTGCATAGTGATTGCGATATCAAAATTTCTGAAGGGATGGATCAAGGAAATCTAATCAAAGGATCTGTTTTCACAAAAAATGTTGTTTATAAAGAGATAATTAAATGTAATTAATAAAAAAATATTTTTTAGGTTATTTTTATAGAGATTGTTATTTTGTAGTTGATAATAAAACTTTTTTCTAGAGTTAAATATTTTTTTATTTTTCTATTTTAGGCCTGTCATCTGACAGGCTTTGAGGCTAGTAAGCACAATACATTTTTGAATGGTTGTCGGCCTAAAACCTGGAAAATGCTCACATTCTGTAACAGATTAAACCATGCCTTTATCGGTCAAGACAAATCTTGCTTAAAGGCAATAGGTCCTTGCAAGGCAGCCATTTATAGGCACCTAACCCCTTAGCAATTCGAGTGAACTCCTTGCTTTACGGAGTTACGCTGGAACCGCCGACCTAACGATCGAAAGACGAACGCTTTACCACTATGCCAGCCACCAGCACACAATATTTTGTACTTAAATATTTATGATATAATTTCTTTAAACTAGTATACATTTGATGATTGTCAACTTCTTTACAATTGATTGAAAATTCCATTTACATGCATCTATAATCAGAAATTTATCAACAGCTTTATCAAAACTTGTTTCTATCAAAAGCAGCTGTTTGGATATCTAGTCAAATAGATATACAATAACAAATTTCTAGCTCACCAAGTAAGATCCAGTTACTCTTCCAGACAATACAACTTTCTTAATATCCTTTTTGTCAATCCCAGCCTTCTGGATGGCATTCTTGCAGATAGCAACAATTTTTTGTTTTAGATTACTGAACAGAATTTCACTTTTTTTTTGTCCCAATTTGGTGAACTCATATTTCAAACTTGTCAGGAACATTTTAGAAGGCTCAGTTCTAGTAAATGAATGAAAATCAGGGTAGGCACAATCAACAGAATAAGGATACAAAGATGAAGTGGACTTGAGACATTTCTCGGCCTCGGAATTTAGGAACGTCAAAATATAGTCATGTTTTCCTGGGTCAATTAGTATCTTTCAGAAATCAAGATAAAATTGTTAATTATCCAAAAAAATTCATGGGCAAGTAAGAAACAGTACTAAATTTAAATAAATTATTATCATTATTAAACAGTTGATAATGCAACATGTGTCCATCACACTACATTATGTAATAATGGCAAAATAGCAGTTGCAAATCTTATTTACAGATATGTACTGATCATTAAGGAAATTTATGGTTTATCTCTCTTCATGTTGATCTACTAACCTTTTTCATATAATTCTTCTTTAGGTATTCAAAAATAACATTAGTAAAACAAGGTGTTCCAAGTTCAGTATCATAGCTGGTTGACTTGACTTTGATAGCTCCACTTACTATCTCTAGGATAGACACTCTAAGAGCACAGTGACCAAATTCACAGACAGCAGCACTATGAAAATTAAAATAATAAAAAATAAGAGTGTATATCACATCAATTACAATTAAAAATCAATTTATTTTAGAGCTCTGCAAATAATTTTCAAGAATTTCATTTGAACTGTTTGAAAAGTTTTATTTTACAATAAAATTTAAAAAAAAATGACAGAAAATTATTGTCAGTCGTGCAGTGCAAAATTTCATTTTTATTATACACCATCTTAGTTTAGGTTAAATTATTTTACTAAAAGAATATGAACTTAGTTGCTGAAATAATAAAAGTTTGCCTTTTAATTATATTCTTATACTAGCTGACCCAGCAAACGTTGTTTTGCCATATAAATTATTTTGGTTTTTTTTTATTAGAAGTTTAATGTAAAAAATTAAGACAATTAAAAAAAAATCAATATCAATCTCGAATAGCAATCGAGTGTACAATGCCCAGGATTTTTGAAGGTTTTTCTATCGTTTTTCTCTCGCTCCCATTTCCTTTCCCGCTTGCTCTTTCATTCCCGATCGCTTTCCCATTCCCGCTTGCTCTCCAGGTTCCCGCTTGCTCTCACGTTCCCGTTTGCTCTCCCGCACCCAGGGTTTTTAGAAGTTTTTCTATTGTTTTTCTTTCTAGCTTTAATTAAAAAAAAATAAATATCAATCTCGAATAGCAATCGAGTGTACAATGCCCGGGTTTTTCTATCGTTTTTCTCTCTCACACCCGTTTCCTTCCCGCTTGCTCTTCCGTTCCCGATTGCTTTCCCGTTTCCGCATGCTCTCCAGGATTCCGCTTGCTCTCCCGCACTCAGGGTTTTTAGAGATTTTTCTAGCTCCTCTTTCCTTTCCCGCTTGCTCTCATGCTACCAGTCGCTTTCCCGTTTTATTGCTAATAAGGTACAATTAGGTCCTTTTAAAAAAGAAATGCATAGATTAAAACCAGCTAGTCAGCCCCATTTTAGCTCCAAAATGTTTTAGTTTGTAAATATATATTTTTTAAAATATATTTTATTAACTCAATTCACTTTTCCCGTTATGTAAACAACTGGTATATTATTATCTTGAATTAATATATATATATATATATATACATATTGTGACCTAGTGTTTGTAAAAAAATATTTTAAATAGTTTACGGCCTAAGACATCATTTTCCATCACCACCACTACTTTCAATTACCCGATTCATTTGATAATTGACACAAGAGCTGACATTTCATTGTTGCCTTTCACTTTCAAATCAAAAGCTACTCTATCAACTGTTCAACTCACGGCTGCAAATGACACAGATCAAAGTCTATGGTTCACTTGTTTTTTTCTGGAAAAAAGGATTGTGAACCTAGTTCCAACGTTGTAATGCACTTGGCCAGGACTATTCCACCTGTTCAACACAAACTATAATTTGATAACTATTTTACAAGCATCCGATTTGTCTACTTGGAAAAACAAGCAATTCGGAGTGTATGAATTGTTAGGGTGAACAGATTGCAGGATCTCTCGCCAAAAACTGATAAAGATCTGAGGAAGATAGGCTGCGGAGTGTACAGTGGCATGAGAAACAATTAGCCAACTTCAAATTGTCATAAAGAAGGAGCAACATCGACAGCATGTGTCAGTTGCCGGTCATATTGGACCATCGAAAAAATGCCCTGCGTCTACCTCGTTGTAATGGACAATCGAGTGTTTCTTGCAAAAATTGCGAAATAAGTCTATGCTTTACAAAAGACAAAAACTGTTTCAAACATTTTTACACGGAGTAACAGTAATTTATTTGCGTCACTGTATTTGTGTATCTGATTCATTTTTTTTATACTCCAAAGTTCTTTTATATTACAGAGTTTATCTTTGGACAGTTAACCTTTCATCCTGAAAGTATATGTGGATAGACATATGCAAAATAATAAAGATATTTCTAGATCTTGCCTACCCATTAAAAATGTATTGGATTGGTTAAGTGGTGCATGAAGATGACTGTCACGCCCGTGTGAAGCACAGCGTGCATGCCTATCCATTGTATATAGTAGTGCTCGGCATATGTGATTAGTATGTGATGTGCTAGCCTGTAAATTTGAATATGCACATATTTATACATCGTTCGATGGGCATCGGCGCGCCGGCTTGCAAGTAGCTTTATAAGGAGGCTTTGAAATTTGAATTGAAAGAATTGCGCCTACTTCGTTAGAACTCGAACCTGTTATACTCTGTTGCAGGGGCGGCGCCAGGAATTTTTTTCTGTGGGTCCAAAAAATGTCCAAGGAGAAGTTGAAAATATCTATTATATATATATAATATATATGTATATATAATTATTATTATTTAGTCCGTAGCCGGCGCTTGGGGAGGAGGATGTCCTCGAAGCCAATATGCTGCTGTCGGTGCCACGGGACCACGAACGTCTTCCACGACAATCTTTCATTTTCCTTGATCGGCTGCAACCCTTCTCGCCCCATCGGCGGTCAGTCGCTTCCTCTTGAGGTCCCCATCAATAATTTTCAACCATGTTTTCTTTGGCGCCGAACGTTGGATGCGCCAGCCAGGCGGTCGCTCCCGCCAAATTAAACTATTGGGAAGCCGTTTACCATCCATTCGGCAGACGTGCCGAACCACCGTAGTCGCCGTTTTTGGATGTGTTCGTCGATCAGTGGTTGTCGATCACACCGTTCACGGATCGTCTCATTTCGAATGCGGTCGTGGACGGAGACTCCCAGTATTCGCCGCAGGCATTGCATTTGGAATACTTCAAGTCTATTCACATCGGATTTAAACAATGTCCATGTCTCCGAGCCATATAGGATTATCGGAAGAATCAATGTTCGGTAAAGACGAATTTTTGTCTTGATTGCAATGTTCGTTCTCTTCCAGATGCACCATCTGAGCGCTGCAAATGCCGCAGTCGCCTGGCCAACGCGGTTGTGGACGTCGGCGGACAACGACGTCTTCTTTTCCTGCACGATCGATCCAAGGTATTTAAATATGACGCGCTTACTGGAGACCATGAATAAAAACCATGAGGCTCTTCTTGATAGAATTGCCAAAACAACAACTGATTCGTTAAAAGAAATGTCGACCAAACTCGAGGACATTTCTATAAGATTGGGTGCTTTGGAGTCTGGGACTGAGTCTTCTAAATTAGTGACTGACGAGCGAAATCTATTAGGCAATCCAACTAGTATTGCCGAAGTACTGACTACCACTCTCTGGAGGTTGGAACAAGAAAAAGATGACAAAAAGCGAAGAGCAAATAACATTGTCATTTCTGGTTTGAAATATGATGAGAAAAAGTCAGATGCAGATTGTGTGGTAGACCTCTGTAAAAACAACCTTGCTGTGGTGCCCAGGATTGTTGCGACAAGGCCGTTAGGAAAAGACCTTAGAAATCCCAGAGCAAGTGCATAACCGGCAGCTATGGAAACAATTAGTCCGACAATATAATATCGCATTTAATCATTTTAGTCCGAAAACAGAACAAAACGCAAATATTGAGAATGAACTTTAGAATTGAAAATTAATTTAAATAGTTAAACGGCAGAAAAAATGGGACGAACCTAAAGGCAGCCGCACGCTAGGCGCCTAGCAACAACATCTTATATATATATATATATATAAAATAGTTTATAGTCCTTTGTCCGATTATAATCATCACTAAAGTACTTACACTGTAAACAAAGAAATAAAACAGTGAATTATGATAGAAAAACATAGAATCATCATCAAACTTTAGAGAATATTTAGGAATAACTATTATAATATAGTTAAACTCCATGCAGCAAAAAAATATGGGCTTATTAATTACAGTGGTAGTGCCCGTTAGATGGAAAGAAATTTTTCAACAACTATTAACATTTGTACATCGAGTCTTCTAATCTGTCAGACCCCATAAGCTTTGACTGCTAATTTTATCAAATCATCTTAACTATGAGCTCGTTTACTTGAGGCTGATGTTACCAGCGAAGTTAAAACAAATATTAAAGCGTGAAAAGATTTGTAAACTAAAATGTATTTCAGTTTTTCTATTTAAGTTTCTTTGACTGCCAATTTTATCAAATCTGCTTTACTGTGAGCTCGTTTATTACCGGTGAAGTTAAGACAAATATAGCATGAAGAGATTTGTAAACTAAACTGTATTTCAGTTTCCCTATTTTAGTTACTAGGTTCTGAAGGTTTGGCAGGTTAGCAGTTTCAGCCACCTTCCTTGTAATTTGCTTTATGCGGAATTATCAATTGACCCTCTGCCACACAGATATCTGCATCCATTTGAACTACGGAAACAGCACTTTCAAAATTTTCAGAAGAAATAAACTTCAACACAGTTGCAATTCAGAGTTGAACATTGATTTCAGGGATGAAGCAAATGAGTCCAATACCGGAAATAAAAAAATAGACTTTCATTTCGTTTTTAATATCTTCTGGCAAACTTGAAGTAAGGGCATACGATGATTTAGTAAAAAAAAAAACTAAATCAATAGCAAAATCTTGCAATGCTGATGGTTTCGCCATTTTTCTTATGTCACAGCCACCCAAAAGCGATATTTTTAGCTTTTCAAAAGTCTTTGAAACATCAGCATATATCTTTGAAAAATCTTTAGCTTTTTTCATGCGTTTAACAGCTTCCACCAAAGTTTCAACAGCATTAGCAGCAGTCAAGTCAATGGCACTGGCTTGCAGATTAACCCAATAAGATTCAAGTACCCCCCCCCCAGTAAACAAAGTCCTCGGATTTGCAAAAATCCCACGGGTGGTACCTGTCGGGGCTGGACCCCCGCCTGCTCTGTCGTGTTGATATTTGATATTAATCCGTGTTTTGGACATTTTTCGATTTATTAAAATAACTAATTGTCAATGTGAAAGTGTTTGATTTTGTTTTGAAACATCCCAGTTGTTTTGAGTCGAAAGTTTCTTCTACAGTTTCGGCTATAGCAAAGGCGATAATCGTGACAATGACGATCGCCATTTCATACATTTTCATCATTTAATCACCTTTAATATAAAACAATTGAAAAATTGTTTCCATTAATGTTTAACTTGGTACCAATGGAAAAAGATATTTTTTGTTTTAATCAAATAATGTTTTTTATTCATACAATAGAGAGTTGTGATAATTTCAGCAAAAATGATAATCATTCTTTGAATACCTATTTTTATACATGTTAAACAAAATGGAATTAACTATCCACCAAATAAATGTATTAAATTTGAGAACGAATACTGGTCAATAAATGGATACAATTAAAATTACAAGATTCCAGGACAAAAAAATTAATACCGGCATGTGAAAATAACAAAAAATAAACATGAAAGCTATTTATGAGAAAATTGGTTAATTTATTTAAAAAAATTACTAGACTACAATGTACTACATATATGTATTTAAGCAATCTTCAACTTACAAATGATCTTCCTTTTCATGCAGACCATAAGCCAATGCAACAGCTTCTGTTTCACTTATAAGTCCAACTACATTTAATCCAGCAAGTTCAGCTACTTTCTTGGTTGCCTGCATTATTAAGTTTTACCAATTTAGGATCAAAATTTCATAAATGAGATTTCTAATAATCTTGATTAATTATTTTGGGTTTTTTTACTTATGTTTCAACACACATATTTTTGTTTGTGACATATTTCAAACAATTCCTTGAAATTTGCTTTTTCATTTTTTTCTTGAAATTTGCTCATTTTATGAAAATGGGTTCAATGGACAACTGAATATTTTATACTTTATTCAAACATCAAAAAGGAAGTGTTAAGCAACTACCAAAATAAAAAAGTCTGAAATTTGTACCTTGACACTATCTGCAGCACATCTAAAAAATATTCAAAAAGCTTTGTCTCCCCATGCAAACTTTAATTGCTAGCCATTTTTAGATTCTGCTTAAAGGCATCAAGCCAGTAGCAAATTCAATGAAAATTAGAGCTCTAGATCTATAGATATTTGTAATGGATGAATTCTTAATTGCATGCGATTAATCCAATGTGTGCAAAATTAATTGCACAAATATGCATTATATTCAATTTTACAACGATTATATTAACTTACAATGTTGTTTTTTTGTAAGTTGTTTTTTTGTAAGTTGTTTCAACACAAACAATGAACTTAAGCAACGTCAAGCTTGGTTAGTACTTCGATGAGTGACATTAAATACATTAATCCCTTTTTAGATTTCGAACAAATAAAAAAAAAATTAATCAATAGAAAATGAAAAATAATAAAAAATATGTTGATTTATCAAAAATATAAAATGTTAAAATAATAATAAAGTTAACATATTAACATTTTTAGAACTAAATGTTTCGTTTGAAAGATAAGAGTATTGGGCATTATATATACATATATACAGGGTGTCCTAAAAGTTTTGCCCGATTTTATATTAATAAAATGGGGAGGGAACTGGGAAGGGAACAGATTGTTCAAGTGAAGATGTTTGAGGACGTGTGGGAGCACGAGCCTCTCAAGCAATTTTGAGACAACGGAGAGATTGGATATTGGACGGTACGATGAGGTCACTTTGCGATCGAGTCCCGGCTTTTTCACAAGCGGGGTGATGTACGATGTCTTAAATTGGTTTTAAACTTAAAAAATAAATCTTGAATAAGAGAGCAGATTATTTTATTGGTTTTGAAACCAATGAAAACAACACTATAAAAAATTTTCTACTAATTGCCCATCAGTTTGGATGTGATACTCCAGCAAACACATTTTATAGATTAATATAATTGTTGGCATCACATTTTCAACACTCTTTTTCCGCTGTGACAAAGTTTTCTGTTTTTTCCCTAAGATGTCATTTATGGACATCAGATAGAGTCAAGTAAGTTCAGCTAATGTGGGACCCACAGGTTGTCAATGAACTAATGCACAGATCAAAAATCAAATCAAAGTAGTTACAGTTTTTCCAAAATATTCAGTTTCAGTTAAAGTAAATGAATCTAACAAGATTAAGTTAACTGGATAGTTAAATGCATATAAAATCATGCAAATTTAACTTTCATAATTATTATTGCCACCTGCCTTTGCACATAACTTTCTACCACTGTGCAAGGGCAGGTGATGATAACAATCATGAAAACTATGGATTAAATGTCTGTTTTTATATGTCATGTGCATGGACACCAAAAAATCTTACGATAAAAATTACAAGAATGATGCTAATGATTGCTAAACTCCTACCATTACGCAAGCACAGCTGGCACTTATATTAGTGCATGTAATTGTTTGCCTTAAATTTCAACCACAACTTGTTATAATTTATCACAATTTAATTTACTTGTATCTGGTGACAATTGAAGTCTAACGGGAATGTCATCACAGCATCATCGACAGGTATCGTACAGTAGAAGTGATTCACTGAGAAGAATAAAAGATTTTATTTATATTGAACACTTGCAATCATTATAGAAAAAAACTTACTAGCTCTTTCCCTTATCACATCTAAAAGATGTGCAAAAATTTCACTTGGAGAGTAAAGATTTCTATCGATTTCAATCCATGCATCTCCATTATGAGCCTCGACTATCTTGTAATGTACTTCTCTCCTTAAGGCAATAATTATTTTCAATTTTAAACAAACATTATCACTTTACTTAATTTCTATTTATTTCTCTTTCGACAACAACTACTGTACCATGATGTTTTTATTCATAAGTTGCATAAAACTGTTAGGTAAAATCAAGTTTTTTAACAAATCCCTTATATGGGGATGTAAATACAGCATTTTCCAGGGGGAGGCAAAATTTTCCTGCCAATATACAGCTTACTGACAGGGTTACCCGGTGTTGCCCTGGTTTTTTTGCTTAGTTTTTTTCTCTTCTTGCCAATGAAACATCAAATAAATAACAGATGTTTTTTAATTTTTCAAAATTTTCTCATCATGTCTACCTGCATGCCAAATGTTGCTCCTGCGACTTGGATGTGATAAGCGAATGCTCTCACACACACATAAGCTTTTATATCTATACAAATACATAGGTACAAGCAGGGATGCATCCCCCCACCAGTGTATCAATTGATATTTTTTGGGTATAATACATGGTTTTTGGAAAGTCACCATAACTTTTGGGAAGGAGAAAGTGGAAGTTTTTTAAAAAATTTGGAAAAATACCTAGCTTTTTTGAAGAGAATGTGAACAATTTCTTAAGTGCACCCCCCCGCTGGAATTTCTGTATCTGCCACTGGGTATAAGGGGCATGAATGATTTAGTCATATTGCAGGTTCAAATACAGGATTAGTAAAAAAAAGATGTCCAAAATGGGGTGTGTTTTCTTTTTGTGTAATAAATAATAATGACACAATTTATTACTCTGCATTTATTGGTAAATCTAGCATTGAGCAATTGTCTGTACACGCAAAAAGGATTCCAATACGCATTGAATCACGAGGTTAAATAAAGTTTAAATTAACAATTTATATAATAAATTCTGTTTGAAAAAAAATTAAATGTTGGAAATCAAGAGGGGGAAATTGTCTACACATGCCAGAAAGATTACAATATTCATTGAATTATCACTAGGTTAAGTAAAGTTCAAATAAAAAAAATATATTGTAAACATTTTCAAATTTTTGTAAAAACTTTTCAAATTATGGTAACAAATTTCAAATTTTGATAATCTGAGAAGGACAAACGCTCCCCTACCCCCGCAATTTACGTTCTTGCCCTTATATTTCTGAATTTGTCAGGTTTTATTTATTGCAAAACATTTTATTTTAAAATGAGATTTTTTTGGAATTTATATATGTAAACATTTATTTAATTGTATTTGATTTGTTTTTTTTTTTAAAAAAACATTATAATTATCTATGTTTATTAACATAGATACACCTAAAATTACGGTTAAATTTTGTCAATATTATCCAGTACATCAGGCTTTGTGAAAAAGATTAAAAGATGAACCTAATTTTTTGAGAACTCATTAATATGATAATAGATATCCACCAGTCTAGGCCGTCTGCCTTTTGATCTACGATTTGATACCAACGGGTGTTCCTATGCATTGCAAAGTTTTAAGTCTGTGAGTGTCGACTAGGTTCATCAAATCTTCACCAAACAAGAATTACCGACATGGATTTTCACAAACCGCAATTATTATATGTAAAAAACAGAGCCGTGAATCGATTAAAATAATTTAATCCATTAATCGCATTCAATTAAACCATTGTTCGCAAAAATTATTCATGATTAATTGTATAAATATGCATTATTCAATTTTTTGACAAAATGTTCAAGTAAATTTAAAAATCAATTTAAAATCACGAGTGCATTTATTCAAATCAATTTAAAATCATGAGTGCATTTATTCAAATCAATTTTAAATTCATCTTTTCTAACCGGGATCCCAACAATGAAAAATGTCTTTCCAACGTGACAGTTGTAGCTGGAGAGGCCAGGTATTTTTGTGCCAATTTCACTAAATTATCATATGCCCTTCATACTTTCTCTACCATTCCAGAGTGCAAAATCAATTTTTCTGGATTCATTTGATTAACGTTACATCTAAGCATTAAAAAAAACAACCAACACAACTTTCTAACAATATGGCGTTATGAATTTCCGACACCAATATTATACATGCCATATTTAATTTGATGGATAGCTTAACTCTCTAAAAAAACTTTTTTGTCCAAATTTATTAATTATACCTTAAATAAAAAGGTTTTTATTTGGCACTAGTCGTGCAACTACAAAGTTCAAACTTTAAATACTCATTCAGAAGAAGCTAGATTGAAAAAATATAAAATTTGGTCACTAACGTTTAATTAGTTTAAAAATTATTGAAGCAAAGCAATGAAATCACCTTAGTTAACATTTTAATTCTTTATATTGTTAAATGTTGAGCTACAAAACTACAAATTTAGATACTTGTCAAAAATTATCAAAAGTTTCATTCTATGAAGTTTGGTTAAAAAATTTGCTTTTGTTTAAAAGTTATTTACTTAAAACAAAGTACCGAAAGCTCCATTGAAACCATACACTTTACAAAATATACTGTAGCTGTAAACGTAGACGAAAATCCTTTCTAGCAATTCATAACGTTAAAGCTTGAAGTTATTTATAGCACAATATTTTTCGAATTATAATTCCGGCTTAGTACTTCTTTCGCACTGACTCAATCTAATTATATCTCACGTTTCAGAAATCTCTTGATTCTGACAACTCTTTTGATTTTATTAGATAACTTTTGTCAACTTGTTTAACTACAGAGCGTATTCTCTAAAACTCTAAATCCAGATCTCACCAACCGACTAATTCTCCTATTGTTTATTTATTTTTTATTGTAATAGTTTATAGTCCTTTACACCAGGTGTTTTAAAACTAATATGGCTGTATGTTGGAAACACCTAAGTACTTCCTGTCGTGGATCATAATTTGATCTTTTTAACTTTCCCCTCCTCCTTTCTCCAGGCTTGGGTCTGGCTTGCAAAAGCAAGGCGGAGTTACTAATTCTCCTTTTTTTTTATTATTTTTTTTTTATTATAGTTTATAGTAAATGTATTAAATGTATAGTACCTTTCCTTGCTGTAAATTAAATCCTTTATATTATAATCTTGAGTTTAAACAAAAATGATTTATTAGTTAGTTCGAAAGCTCAGATATAATAAATCATTTTTGTTTAAAATCAAGATTATAATATAAAGGATTTAATTTACAGCAAGGAAAGGTACTATACATTTACTAATTCTCCTTTTTTTTTTTTTTTATTATAGTTTATAGTCTTTTACACCATGTGTTTTAAGACGCGAAAACAAAATCAAAATGAAAAAAAAAATACTTATTTACACTAAATAATTTTTCTCTATATTTACAGTTCTTTAGGATTATTTTGTATCCATTTATAGATGATGTCGTGGCATATTTCCGAGTTCAGTATGGTTTGGAGTGTAGTTGGTTTTTGGATCCTTTTACAAAAGTTCCCAAGTTCCATTCCTAGTTGTGTCGTTTCTTTGCAGTGCAGCAACCAGTGCTCGATTGTTTCCTCTGTTCCGCAGGTTTCGCACAAACCTGTCTCATGAAGATTCATTCTCTTCAAATTTTGTTTCAGCCGACACTTTCCAAGTCGGAGTCGGGAAATGATGACTTCCTTTTTTCTGTTTGTTGTCTTGAATTTAATTTTATTTGAGACTTTTTTTTCGAGAGACCAGTAGTGTCGACTTTCTTGAGTAGTCCCATCTGGTCTGCCATTCGTTCAAAAGCTCTCTGCGTATTGTTCTTTTTATGTCAAATATCTTTGGCATAATCTCAATCTCTATTTCGGGATGTTTGGTAGCTTCTTTGGCAAGGCAATCTGCCATTTCATTTCCACGTATGCCCACGTGGCTAGGTACCCAAATCAGGGTAATTGTTTTCCCTTCTTTTGAGAGGTTGGATGCTAGTGTTAGGACTGATTCCACAAGAGCATGTTTTTGAGCATTTGCGGAATTTTTCAATGATATCATAGAGCTATATGAATCCGTAAATAGGGCTATTTTATGTGGACCGTCTGGTTGTGCCATCCACTCCAAGCCGCATTTTATAGCCGTTAGCTCAGCCGTATAAATACTAACGTCATTCGTGACTCTCTTAGCTATTTTCATATCTTTTTCCGAGAAATAAATTCCCACAGCTGCTACATGATCTATCTTAGATGCATCTGTGTACATATGTGTCGAATCTGTATATGTAGCAATCAGTTCCTTAGCTCTTTGGACAATTGACGAATCATCCTTCTTTAACCCCACCAGCCCTTCGTTAAAAAGAGGTGGAATAAGTTTCCATGGTGGAGTTAGAGAAGGAGTTAAGGGGACTGGATTGAATTTGTCAACTGTTTTGTTCAACGCCGCTGTTCTTTTGGCTGCTGGATGTTCAGCTTCTTTCACTTTTCTGTGAAAGAACCATCGCCATTTAACCCCTTCTTGTCCTCTGGGAGGTACAAAGACGTCTTTTGTCGGATGGTTTGGAATGATCTTGGTTTTAGTGGCAAGGTTTGTAATTAACATCTTTCGTCGTATATCGAGTGGAGGATCTCCGCATTCTATTTGTAGAGCGGCCAAACTGGTTCCAACCATTGCCCCGCAAGCTGTTTTTAAGGCACTATATTGGATTTTCTCGAGTCTTTGTTTTTGAGATTCTGATGCACTGTCAAATGCTTCGCAGCCAAACTCCATCACTGACCGTATGGCGCATCGGTAGAAAAGCATCAGTGTTTCTTTGCCGCATCCCCAGCTTTGTCCTGTTAGGCATCGCATGATATTTAATCTTTTTTTGCAACGATCAACGATCTTATCAATGTGTTTTTTCCAGGTTAATTTTGAGTCAAATATTATACCGAAAAATGTAGCTTCGCTCTTCCAACTGATTTTTTTGTCATCCATATAAATAGGTAAAGTCAAAGTATTCGAGCGAGAGTCAACGAACTAAATATTTTTATCGAAAAAATGGAGAAGGTTCCCGACATCATTGCCCTGCAGGAAACATGGCTGAAAGAGGGCAATAACTTCAGTATTTCAGGATATAATATTGTCGGGCTGGATAGAGGTCACCATCAAGGAGGAGGGGTCGCAACACTCCTCCGAGAAGGCATCTCATACACCTCGCAAACCATAGAATAATACGAATATGAGTCACTACTTGTGACCATTTCTTCTGAAAAGGGATCAAACATCACCATTATCAATGCATACGTTCCACCAAATGCCAATCATCAAACACTGCTATCTACACTGGAAAAGTCATTCAGTTATACCAACTCAATTGTATTAGGTGACTTCAATGCATACTCTGTTGTTTTCGGTGCTGAAACTTCAGATAATAGAGGAAAATTAATTGAGAAATTGTTAGATCAGTATGGCTTTGTTGCCCTTTTTTCCGGATCAGGTACCCACCTGACTCCCAGCAGAAGGACAACTCCTATAGATTTAGCAATGTGCTCTCCTTCTTTATCTCAAAAAGCCTTGTGTAAGGTGTTAGATGAAAATCTGGGCAGTGACCACTACCCGGTTTTGATCACACTAAATAAAAAGGTCAATTACGAGGTAAACAACAGAAAGGTATGGAACCTGGAGAAAGCCGATTGGTACAAATACCAACGGCTTTCAACAGGAATGTTAAATGAACTCCAAACTTTCACAAATGTTGACGAAGCAACAAACATGTTAACGCAAGGTCTGAACAAAGCAGCCATAGCATCAATACCAACCAAAAATAGAAGACGATCAGGACTTAGGCCAGTACTAGGGTGGAATGACGAATGTGAAAGCGCAATCAAAGCAAGAAACAAAGTCTTATACTCACTTCCGAAAGAGTATACTACGACTGACTTTGAACGGTATCGAGAACTCAAACAAATCGCACAGAAGATAGTGAGGACAGCAAAAGAGAACCATTGGCGAACATTCTGTAGCTCTCTTAACTCACACTCTAGTCAGACTACGATGTGGAAAGCGGTGAAAAATATCGTCCACACACATGCAAGTTTTAACGTACCAGCGCTGAAACTGAGTGAAAATGAAACCGCCTATTCTGACAAAGACAAAGCGAATGCGTTAGCAACTGCCATCGCAAAAAACTCATCAGACAAAAATCTTGACCTAAGATTTATTCAAAGGAAAGAGGCTCTGAAAAGAGAAATTACCTTTACAATCAGATCTGGCATTTCTTGCGAAAACGACCCACATGATTTAAACACAGAAATTTCCTTAAAAGAATTTACGGAAGCTCTGATGCAGAGTGCAAACGGCAAATCTCCAGGTCCAGACAATACTAATTCTCCTTTTTTTTTTTTTTATTATAGTTTATAGTCTTTTACACCATGTGTTTCAAGACGCGAAAACAAAATCAAAATGAAAAAAATACTTATTTACACTAAATAATTTTTCTCTATATTTACAGTTCTTTAGGATTATTTTGTATCCATTTATAGATGATGTCGTGGCATATTTCCGAGTTCAGTATGGTTTGGAGTGTAGTTGGTTTTTGGATCCTTTTACAAAAGTTCCCAAGTTCCATTCCTAGTTGTGTTGTTTCTTCGCAGTGCAGCAACCAGTGCTCGATTGTTTCCTCTGTTCCGCAGGTTTCGCACAAACCTGTCTCATGAAGATTCATTCTCTTCAAATTTTGTTTCAGCCGACACTTTCCAAGTCGGAGTCGGGAAATGATGACTTCCTTTTTTCTGTTTGTTGTCTTGAATTTAATTTTATTTGAGACTTTTTTTCCGAGAGACCAGTAGTGTCGACTTTCTTGAGCAGAATCCCATCTGGTCTGCCATTCGTTCAAAAGCTCTCTGCGTATTGTTCTTTTTATGTCAAATATCTCTGGCATAATCTCAATCTCTATTTCGGGATATTTGGTGGCTTTTTTGGCAAGGCAGTCTGCCATTTCATTTCCACGTATGCCCACGTGGCTAGGTACCCAAATCAGGGTAATTGTTTTCCCTTCTTTTGAGAGGTTGGATGCTAGTGTTAGGACTGATTCCACAAGAGCAGATTTTTGAGCATTTGCGGAATTTTTCAATGATATCATAGAGCCATATGAATCCGTAAATAGGGCTATTTTATGTGGACCGTCTGGTTGTGCCATCCACTCCAAGCCGCATTTTATAGCTGTTAGCTCAGCCGTATAAATACTAACGTCATTCGTGACTCTCTTAGCTATTTTCATATCTTTTTCCGGGATATAAATTCCCACAGCTGCTACATTGTCTATCTTAGATGCATCTGTGTACATATGTGTCGAATCTGTATATGTAGCAATCAGTTCCTTAGCTCTTTGGACAATTGACGGATCATCCTTCTTTAACCCCACCAGCCCTTCGTTAAAAAGAGGTGGAATAAGTTACTAATTCTCCTTCCCTAACTTCACTGAGGTTAAAAAATAGGAAAAGGCTTCTCATATATATATATATATATATATATATATATATATATATATATATATATATATATATATATATATATATATATATATATAATCAACAGATATACATATATATAAACGAACATATATATAAAATACAGATATATATATACATATAAACATATAAACAACAGATATATATGTATATATACAAACACATACATATATATACAAAATACAGATATATATGTCCATATACAAGCACATATATATATATATATATATATATATATATATATATATATATATATATATATATATATACATATATAAACAAAATACAGATAAATATATACATATATATATAAAGGGCGTGTTATAACAATTCACCAGCTCAACCCTGCTGTCAATGCTGTGGTTAATCACTGGTGCAACGCAATTTCCAATAATTATAACAACGCTTTGGTTGATCTATGATGGCCGCTCACGTAAACAGAGCTGTGTGGCTAACTAACTGCAGTTGGAAATAAACACTTTATAACATTAGAATGAACATTTTAAAATTACTTTATTGAACTTAACATTTAACACATTTCCCACCCTCTCGAAGCTTTTTAACAAAAGCAAAATCAAAGGCCGGACCATACAAATAAGTTCCAAATTCCACTGTCATTCTTCAAAACTTTATTTTGATTTTTTTTATAAATTATTTATAGAATTTACTTAAGCTCATCTTGCCAAAAATGATAGATTTCTCTTGAATATCAATACAATTTAATGATTAAATAGACTGACATCGGAAATTTCTGGGCGGTCAACGACTACGAAAATGTGTTAAAAAGTAATTTTTCACTGCTCTAGCTACTTCAATCCCAACTCAGCATTTTCTGCAATAATAATAGCATCTATTTGTCTCCCTCATAATCAACTGAATACACGTGTTCAGCGCCATGCCCGAAACCAACAATAACAATAACAATCAACCACACTCAACCAAGTTTTAACTCTGGTGGATGTGATGGACACCAGTGTATGCACGCGGTGAATTGTTACAACACGGTTGAGCTCAACCGGAGTAGGCTGTGGTTAATTGTTACAACGCTTTGGTTAAACCGGTGTCTCATATGGTGGATTGTTACAACGCGCCTTAAACAAACGTATATAAACATATACATATACACAAATTAACATAATAAGAGATAATAAAATAAGCTATTTACACAAATATACGTAAGATGAGCCATCTTCATATTACAGTAGCTTAAATTTAACGTTAAACGTTTAGCTACAACGTTAAAACTTAATAATCTTAAGAAACGTATTAAAAATTATTATCATTTTTTGAATATCATGTATGGTTAAAAATCTTCAATTGGTAAAAAAGATATTCACTGTACGGAATAAAAGTCTTTTTATCAATTAGACAGTTAATGAATGAGCTATAAAACTACAGTTACAGATAACTGTCTTAAATTACCCTTTCTATTACTGCCTCAAATTTGGTTGAAAAATATTAATTGGTTAAAATGTTATTGTCTGAAAATCGAGCCAAAAAACTGCACGAGTGCTAACCATTACTTAAATACCTTCACCATGGCTGTAAACGTTGACCTTCAAAACTCAAATTTTTGACCTTTTTTACGAATTAGCTAAGGTTTTAACATGTAAAGTTTGGATGAAATATTTCAAGCGGTTTGGGCGTTATTCGTGAAAAACCGACGAAACGAAGCTAATATAGACCTATCCGTTTATGAAGTATCTTTCTTTTGGCATTAATCGTTGAGCTACAAGGTTGTAAATTCACATTTATTTTAAATAGTAGCAATATGTTTATTGTATGAATTTTGGTGAGAAACTATCAAGCGGTTGAAAAAGATATTTGAGAAAAGTAAATTATAAAACTTGAGTGTATCGAGAACTCATATTCGAGCTTTGTGTCAGATGCTTCAGTATAGTGGTCTAAGTGCCTTTTTTTACGAAACTCAAAAAATAATTAAAATAATTAAATTTATTTAGAATAATAGTAAATAATACGTTTTTTTTAAGTGGTTACTGAAAATTTAACGCTTTAACGCTTTTAATTCGGCTTATTATTCGAAAAATGTAAAATCGCACAAAATTTTCAAAAGCTGAAAATTCAAAATTTTGACTATCAAAAAAAAATTTTTTGGATCAATTCTTTTATGTTTGCCTGTCCGAACATATTAAAGTGAAAACCGCATTTTAATTAAACTCTCCGCACTCAGAACTACGTTGTCGTCTAAAGGCAAACTGTAATCCGAGTAGGATTATAATAATAATAATAATAATGATAAAAGAAATTTTACAAAGGATTAATAACAATAAAATACATGTATGATGCAAGATATCAGATTAACAAAAAGAACCTTGAAAAAGATGGAATGGGTTTTCAATCTCAACAAACAGCAATAATCAAATTAATTACTAACATATGTTTATGAACTTGTGGATCTGTGAATTTACGTCCAATAATTTTCTTTATGTCATGAATAATTTCCTTAGGCTTATCTTCATATGATTTTTCATATGATAATTTGTCATCTCCAACGCTTGTACCATTTTCATAATACTTAACAATAACAGGAAGTTGTAAACTATTTGGTCCATACAACATAATTGGAGTCCTCCCATCCATAATAGCTGCTGTGCAATATTTTGTACCAAGGTCAATTCCTATGATAGGTCCCTTTATGTTGGAGCTACAAAAAAAATATTTCTTATGTTTCTGAAAATTAAAACCCATACCCAAATTTTTGAAAAAGAGAAACCCGAACTCTAATTTTAACCTGAATTTTGAAAATGAGAAACCCGAACCCCGGTGTATAAAAAAAAATTAAAACCCGAACTCCTGGCTTTAAAAATTTAAACACATAAAAACATATAATACCAATCCTTAAAAAGAGTTATAACACAAACAACAACTAAGCTTGTGACACGAGTTGGTCTAGAGTTGGTTTAGAGACCGGCTTGGGTACCTACCCTTGGTACCTGGGTTCAATTTTAGATTTAGGGTGGTAGTTTTCTTGAGCAAGGAACTAACTAACTCATATTTGCTCAGGTCTACTCAGTCTTTCATTTTTAACTGGTCGATAAATGACTTCTAAGTTGTATATATTTTATGTAGCGACGCCCTAAGTCTCATGATCTTTACCGTTTCACATATTACAACAATATTTTAATACATCTCATTTTTGTCAAAAGCGTTCTTTATATTGTTTTGTCTATTAATTTAAACTTCATATAAACCATTTGAGGGCACTTAAAAACCGTTTATTTTATGTTATAGTTACAGAATTTGTTATTACAAGAACGTGATGCACATATGTAATGCCAGACCAATCTAAGAAAGTAAGTATTTAATCTGTTTAGCCAATAATAAAATATATATTAACGCCAAGATCACTCTCCGGCGTATTTCCAAAATTATGAAAATCGTATTACCCAAACTCGACCCAAACCCAAAAATTTGTGCCCGTGACTTCCCTATTAACTTCTAATAAATTAAAGACCATTGTTATAAAGAAACCGAGTACAGTTATCAATATTATAACAACTCCTGTTAGAAATGGGATACTTTTAGAAAACGTTTACATTGGATGAATTAAGGAAATCAGATTGAAAAGGGCAGCTTCTTTTAAGGGGTTTATTCACTGTTGGCAGAAAGGATGAGTTGAAAGAAAAGTTACAACAATTTCTCGAAGGTGATGGAAATATCCTTATACCTTTGAGTTTGAAATCAAAAGTCCAATTGAATTACCACAGGAAGAAAACAGAGCAGCCATGAACTTGATAAAAAAAGAAAACAAGCACAACAAAGAATTGACGATCGGCTTCGTTTATCAGAAGTCGGAAACAACATAAGATCACTTTATGAAAAATTGAAATTATTCAGTAAAATTCACAACAGTCAAGAAAATTCTTGTGAACTTTGAAATCAGAGGTTCTTGAACATATATAAAACTGTTGAGCTTTGTTGCACCAAATTTAATATTTTTATATGCGCAATTATTCGGTTTTTTGTGCGCAATTATTCTGTTTTTGTGCGCAATTTTTTCAAACAATTTTTGTTCTTGTGCGCACTTGCGAATGAGTGTGCATCAAATAAAATATTTTATTTGAACCTATTCGGATCGGATAAAATTGCGCACAATTGTGCGATTTTCACATAATGCGCACAATCCCGCATCAAACGCAGGACCTTAGTTTATATTCTTATAAAATAATTAAAATTTTTTAAATTGCATATTTCTTTGTAAAATTAACCCCTTTACTGTGCGGAACGTAATATTACGTTTCGGCTGGATTTCACCACAATGTGTAGAACGTAATATTACGTTTTTAGTAACCTTTTACTTCCACACACTGTGATGCCCGTAATATTACGTTTAGTGTTGTTATTCGTGTTTATTCGCCAGATGGTAGTACTGGACCATACATTTCATAAAAAAAATGTTATCAAAAAGCAATGAATAAGTCAATACTTGACCTGTTACTTCTTTGTTTTTCTACCACGTGTTTTGTATTTTTTTAAATTATCGGCCTATAAATCGGCCGATACTGGCCGATACCGATATATCGGTACATCCCTAGTAAAAATAATAAATAATTACAAAATAAATATTTGTACGCCAAAATGTCACATAATCATAATCTAAATAGAAAAAAAGTACTGTCAGCAGTTGAATTGGCAGCTGCTATTGAACATATTGCTTCCAGTTCTGATGACGGCAGTGATATTTCGGATGTTGACAGTTCGGATGACAGTTCAAGTGAGGGTGAAAATGACGATGGAGTTGAAGATGACGGTGAAGGTGACGGATCGGATGCCGATTACGACAGTGATGCAACGGTGGAATATTATCATGACGAAGATGATTTCCACTGGAATAATGCACCACAGCAAGTTCAGCAACAACTTCCTTTTACGGGCACACCAGGTATCAACGTTCAAATATCAGCTCCAGATGACCCTCTTGAATACTTCGAACTATTTGTTACTGATGACATTGTGCAATCTATTGTAACGGAAACAAATCGTCGTCATGCTCAGCTTTTTGCGAACCCACGACTGAAAGCAAGATCAAGATTGCGAAAGTGGTCTAACACAAATCCAGGTGAAATAAAAGTTCTGATTGCTGTAATTTTGTATCAAGGTTTAGTACAAAAACCAGAAACAGCAATGTATTGGAGTAGTAATCCTATGTTAGCCACACCATATATTCGGTGTATTATGACCATCGACCGTTTCTTGAATCTGATGCGCTGTTTGCATTTTGTTGATAACACAGCTCTTCCACAGGCAGAAACGAAAGCCGAGAAATCTTTCAATAAGATAAAACCATTTTTTGAAGCTGTTGTTTCCAGATTCTCGATAATTTACACACCAGAACAGAACATAGCAATTGACGAATCACTTCTACTTTGCAAAGGGAGATTAGCGATGAAGCAATATATTCCACTGAAACATGCCCGATTTGGTCTGAAATCGTACTAGCTTTGTGAATCTTGTAGTGGTTATATGTGGAAAGAATTCACACACATAGGACCAGCAATGCAGTTGGAACAATCAAATGACAATCTCGAGACATCAAGAATCGTCATGACCCTACTGCATGATCTACTTGGGAAAGGATATACAGTTTACATGGACAATTATTACACATCTCCAACATTGTTTAGAGAACTAATTGCAAACAATACTGATGCAGTTGGGACTGTACGTTTGAATAGAAAGAATATCCCAGCAGATCTCAAAAAGAAAATAGCTCGTGGTGAAATTGTTGCCCGCTATTGTGGGAAATTGATGGCCTTGAAGTGGCACGATAAAAAAGATGTATCAATGATGTCAACTTTTCACACAGCTGCAGTTCGGGATGTTGTGAGCCATCGTGGTACAAGAGAAAAGCCGGTGGTCATCTGCGATTACAATGCCAACATGGGTGCTGTCAATGTTTCGGACCAGATGCTTACATCATACCCAGCGGAAAGAAAGAGACACAAAGTTTGGTATAAAAAATTATTCCATCACCTCATGAACAAAGTTACTTTGAACTCTTATATTTTATTCAAGAAACAAAGAGAGAACAAACTAACTCATGTTCAGTTTCGAATGAAACTCACTGAGCGACTCATCGAGACTTACCATGTACCAGAGCATCAAGTCCGTGCTGGGCGCCCCGCAACAACTGGAGGCGACCCTTTGCGCTTGACCGGGCGCCATTTTCCAACCTATGTACCTGCCACAGCAAAGAAAGTGAATGCACAGAGAGTTTGTGCAGTTTGTTCTTCGTGTGAAGTGGATGGTAGGAAAATCCGTAAAGAGTCAAGATACGAGTGTACCCACTGTGATGTTGGTTTGTGTGCAGCGCCTTGCTTTCAGATTTATCACACTGTTAGAAAATTCTGAAGTCAATCACATGTACAATAGAGTATTGGCTAAATTTTGATACTCAAAAAACTTATTTCTTACCTTTTTATGTCACTTATTTTGTTTGTTTATGTCAAAAAAGTAACGAAATTAACTGTTTTATTTTTTTTTTTTTTTTTCGAAAAAAAACTCCACAATAGGTGAAAATTTTGAAAAAAAAATTCCCACAGTAAAGGGGTTAAAGTAAGAAGGCACTGCTTATCATAAATTGCGCTTTCTTTTTTTGAGACAATGTTTCAGTCAAAAGTTTGCGCAAGTTTGTCTCGTATGACACTCCCTTTATAGGGAGGCGGAGCTGGAGCTGAGCCGGAGCCGTCAAATTTTCCGGAGCCGTAGCCAAGCCGCAAAAAAAAATGGCGGCTCCGCACGCCTGGCTAGACCAATTTAAGAAAAAGGAAAATAAAATTAAATTATAGACAAGATTAAAACACATGAATATTTAGTTCTTATGTTTTTTATTATTGTAATACAGAACTTCCCAAATATTTCACTAAATCCATAAATATAAATTATGGCTAAGATCACTCTCAGGCACATTTCCAATTAATATAAAAATGCACTACCCGAACACGTCCCAAACCCGACGGTTTTTAATTTTAAAACCTGGACCCGAACCCAAAATTTTTTAAATCGAAAACCCGATTCCTATTTTTAAAAACCCGAACCCGGTTTTTGGAAAATTGAAAACCCGAAAAGTCCATAAAATCCTATCCGTGACATCCCTAATATATAATTATATAATCATTGTTTAGTCACTGTAATTTGGCAAAGTAAACCATGTGCGCTGTTTTAACGCAAATACATTTTAAATAATAAAAAACCGTTTTAAATTATTTATAGACATCGCCACAATTATTTAATCTAAAAACAAAAAAGTAGAAAAAAAATTTATATCATAAAAAATATTTTTTTCTTAAATAATAATATTATGGTAACATACTCTATAATATAACTGTTTCTAATTCATATATAATGAAAAAAGTTGGGTGCATACACAACATCAAACTTTCTTATAATTTATTTTTTATGTATCTTTTCAATATTATACAATATATTTTGTCACTTCCAATTGTTAGATAGAAAAGAAATTTTACTTAAAAAAAAACTTACCTGTTTCTTTTCTGAATAATAGAAGAATTAACACCACCCAAACTGAAAGAAAACACCTGCCAAAAAAATTATAATAATTATCAGTAGCGATGGACCGAAAATCGTCTCCGCCGCTCAGACTCGGTTGATTTTGCTGTACTCGGACTCGGTATATGCACAGACAAAAGATTGCAACTTTCTGCTTCAAAAACTGCAATGTTCCTTTTCAGTAAAATGGACATGGATGCACTGAAATTTAACTACTAACTTATAGTATTATAGAGCAGCTGTACAGTTGGATATTATGAGACTATGATATGGACTTTGCAGGCTTTACCTGCTTTGATAAATATAATTTCGTACTTTTTTCATTAAAAATTATAATTACTTACTTTTTTGTGTTTATATTATATTCATTATTATTTTATTCTTTTTATGTTAATAAATGTATTATATTAACTAACGTGTTAGAAAATAAACCAGTTACAAAGGCAGTATATATATATACTAGCTGACCCAGCAAACGTTGTTTTGCCTTATAAATTATTTTAGTTTTTTTATTAAAAGTTTAATGTACAAATTATGTCAATTTAAAAAAAACAATATCTAAGAGCAATCAAGTGTACAATGTTTTTTGTCAGACTATCTTTAGCCAACACAAACAATCGAAGGAAAGTTTTATTGTGTGTGTGTGTGGAAAGAAAAAATGCCGCAACACTACTTCCCATTCTTCAGCAGTACGTCCTCCCAGGTACGACCGTTGTTTCCGACCTTTGGGCTGCGTACAACACGGTTGCTAACCTGGGATATCAACATCTCACGGTGAACCACCAGCTTCATTTCGTGAACCCAATAACACAGGCAACCACAAACCACGTGGAGTCCGTTTGGCAGAAGGCCAAAGAAAAAAACAAGAGGCGTTTCGGCACTCACAGGACATTGTTAGACAACTACTTTGCGGAGTTTCTGTGGAGACAAAGATTTGGTGACTCTCCATTTCACAATCTCGTGTCACACATTCCCATGGTATATCCAGAGGCTGCAAATTAAAACTAATTTTTTGTACTGTTTTTTTTATATGTTTGTTTTTAGTGAATAAAGAAATTATTGTGTTATACTAACTGCGCTTTGTCGTTCAAAATATATATCTATGTTACGGGCCGAATGTAAACAAAATTGCCGGTACCCGCACTTATGCAAAAGTGCCAAAATTTTTTTTTTTCAATTAATCTGTTCGATACTGTAATTGTTCGTGAGAATAATATGGCGTGCCCAAATCTAAGCCACAAACAGACATTGTTTGGCCTTGCGACTTATTAATTGTCATTGCGAATGCCAATCTAATTGTAAATTGAATTCATTTGAATTCAATATGCACTTCTGTAGAAATTATTGGGATCCGTGGCAGCAAAACACTTTTGCCTCAGAACTTGCCATTCAAAATGCAGGCTTCGACAATGTTTTTTATCAATTTTTAATTACTAATCGCGTGCCATTGCTCAGCCACGGTGGGTTCAAATTCCAAAGTAGAATAACCGGAGATCCAACTTTAAGTTGTAGATGATGCGGTGACATGCATGGCAAATCCAATGAGTTCAAAAACTCTGTTGGATAATTTACGGCTTCGCTAGCATCGCAAACTGTATCAATCAATTTGTATGAGACCAATTCTCCTGGCAACAACTGCTGTATCAAAGGGCTGAGCGGAAATTTATCCGTGACTAGCGGGATACCCGGCCTTGCCCGGGATTTTCTATCGTTTTTTTCTCTTGCTCCCGTTTCCTTCCCCGCTTACTCTGACGCTCCCGATCGCCTTCCCGCTCTCGATCGCTTTCTTGCTCACGCTTGCTCTCCTCTTTCTGGTCGCTTTCTCGTTCACTCTCCACACGATTCTGGTAGCTACCATGACCTCTAAAACTCAGAATTTCTGCTCCAAGAAATATGGTCGAAACCGTAATAAAGACAACCGAGTACTCTTACTTTGATATTGTTTTATTTTTTCTTGGTGTTCGGCTGGTTGTTCTTAATGTTTTTTTATTTGTCTTAAGGCATATTGACAAAACCTTCAAATTTAAAGAAACTGTTTTAGACATGGAGCGGGTTACGCAACTCGTACTTCTAAAACAAACTATTATTTTTCAAGTTTTAATTTCCATAATTTAAATTTTTAATTTATTCTCCTAAATTGTCTATTTCTATTTGAAATGTGTTTAATTTTTATTTTCTATCGCTGTTGACAAATAGATCTTCATCGGGAACTACAGTAGCCTCGGGAGCAACTCTTAAATGTTCTAAAGTGCTATAATTTTTGTTTTATAGTTATTTATGTTGTAATTAGACTTTATTTATGTTTTAAACATCATTTAAGTTAAAACCCGGTCATTTTTCATAGAAATCTGCCGATGACGCTATACTAGAACTCTACCGAAATTTTCGTGCGACTACCTACTTTAGTTCTATGCTATTCCTAAGAACTGTTGTCGGTAATTTAAGTGTAGCAAACAATGGACATACAGGTAAATTGCACTGCCCATCCTGCTGCTGTAGGTGTTTCACTTTTTTGTCTTTCATGCGTGATGTGCTGAATGTCGATTGTTCAATACCGGCATCCTTTATACTGGCGGAACCGGTATTTGCCGGTATTGCCAAAAACCGGCCGGTATACCGGCACAGCCCTAGTCTTAAGGTATATTGACAAAACTGTCGCATTTAAAGAAACTGTTTTAGACATGGAGTGGGTTACGCAACTTGTACTTTTAAAACAGGGGTCTCCAAACTGCGGACCAAATGCGGCCCGCGAAGACCTCTCATGCGGCCCGCGGAGACTTTTTTAATTTTCAAAAAAATTTAATTTTTATTATTTTTTTAAATATTTTTTCCAATTTATCTTAAACAAATCATACAATTTAATTTTTACTTGTATTTCATATTCTACTTCACTTTTAGTTTGTCAGCCAGCGTGGTCGAGATTTTATCGCTGCCGGACGATATTTCTTTCAATTTATAGAGATTCTTTTTGGATCAAAACATAGGTAATTTTTTTATTTTCTATTGGTATACAATTTAAAAAAAAAGGGTTTGAAAAATACACGAAAATAATTCATTGCGCCTTTCTCCATGATTACCATTGTTTTGTTCTGTCATATAATTGTGAAATGTGTAGCAATCTATTTTAATTAATGATAATTACTTGCCGGTGGGCATTTTTTTAGCCATATTGTGTTCAAGATACAGTTCCACTATTTAGTCATGTTGAATTAACTTTATTTTAGTGCCCAACAATGGCCGAGAAGAGGAAAATAGAAGATGAGTCTCGGTAATTTAGAGAAGATTGGAGTTTGAGATACTTCTTCATCAAATCCGGGGAGAAAGCATTGTGTGTGATTTGCAATGAAACTGTGGCTGTACTGAAAGAATACAACCTGCGCCGTCATTATGAAACCAAACATCAGGAGAAATATTCACAGCTGGAGGGTAAAGTCCGTGCAGAAAAACTTTCTAAATTACTTTCTTTCGTATATTGACCTCTCGCGTGTTTTGATTGTTTCGTATATTGACCTCTCGTGTGTAGTCGGCCCCCCAAGCTGCTGTTGACAGCTAATTCGGCCCTCCGGCCGAAAAGTTTGGAGACCCCTGTTCTAAAACAAACTATTATTTTTCAAGTTTTAATTTCCATAATTTTAATTTTAAATTTCTTTTCCTAAATTGTCTATTTTTTATTTTAAATGTGTTTAATTTTAATTTTTTTATTCCAACTGTTCACTTCTATCGCTATTTACAAATAGATCTTCACCCGGAACTACATTCGCTTGGGGAGAAATTTTTATATTTTTTGTTTTTTTAATTATTTATGTTGTATTTAGTCTTTATTTATGTTTTAAATATCATTCACGTTAAAAACCGGTCATTTCTCATCGAAATCGGCCGATGACGCTATACTAGAACTTTACCTTATAGCACAACCCCAATGCACAAAATTTTTTTGCACCATAGTTCGGGGATCCAGCTGCACAGCTAACTTCTGCCTCGTTAATATTTTCCGTGCGACTGCCTATATTCTATAATCTATATTAGGCAGGCGCATAAAAAATTTGCAAAATTTTTTTATTTTTTTTAAATATTATTAAAGTTTACACCACCAGAATTAAAAATTTGCAGAAATTTTTATTATGTGACCTAAGTTAATGAAGATATGGCATTTTGAAAATCGAAATTAGAGCCTTAACGCTAAAAAAGTGTCCTTTAGTTTTTAAATTAAAAAAAATTAATATTGTAACACGTTTACTTATAAAGTTGGGCGATTACTTACAGGAATGCAGCTTACATATTCCTTTAGAAGAAAAGAACATCTTTTTTTATACAAAAAATAAAGTTTCCCGAGTTTCAAACTCGAGAGATATAAGAAAAAGTTTGAAACGACGTACTTTGAATTATAATTCAAAAGAAAATGAGCTACTTAAAACTCTTTATATAACCACCATATTACGTAATCATCTTTTAAAATTATTTTGATGTATAGTTTACTTATTTTGCATAATAAATAAGCGAGCAGCAAAAATTCCTTTAACACCTATTTTTCACGAGGTACCCCTGCACAGCACAGTTTATTGGCGAGGTCTACTCATAGGCCTTTTGGCCTGCGCGTTTAAGATATGCGCCTGCCTAATCTATATTCTATATGGATGCACAATCTCGATGCGTGAACTTCAAATCGATATATCTTTATTAATATAACTCGTAGAACAAAAATTGTGGTATATTTTGTTTTCTGTTATTTTTTTTTTTTAATAAATTTTATTCATTTATTCTTTATAAGATTTTTGTATGCTACAGCCTAATGTAAACCTTTACCCCACGTTATTTAACAGCGTGCGCATTGTCTATATAGCTATAGATTCTACGTTGCATAAAAATGAACTCACAAATGTACTATCCAGCTTCCTTAGAAAAGGCAACACTTTTGTGAAACAAATCATGGTAATGTCGATCGAGAGGTTGCACGCACAAAATAAGTATTAGTCCAGCTGAAATAAAAAAAAAGGTGGCATAATTGGAAACAAAGCAATTAGATATTTTGTTTTGTAGGTATATGTGTTAGCAACAATCAGTTAAAAATCCACCCTTCCAGCTCATCGTATAAAAAAATTACAGACGATTTTCAAAATCGGCCTTAAAATCTGTAAAATAATTCAATATGCCAGCTCTTTTAATCCAATTAAATGAAAATAACTCAAGTTTAAGCTGAATGCTTTATTGTTACTTATTGCATGATATACAAACATTAAAAATTATCAATGAAAATAAAAAAATTAAATAAAAATACAAATAAACTGATTTCTTGTGCCGTTTTTGACTAAAATATAAGCTTCTGCGTCCCGTTATTATTTTTGGAACGATACGATACGATTTCTGAAATTTGTCTCGATTTAAATGATACGATACGAGACGCCTCAAACAATAACGATACGATAAGATATCGGGATCTCGACTGAAGTGGAAATTTTGTCTCGAATAAAATGAGATAACATAGAATGATGAACTATACGCGACAGACAATATTAATAACTACATTAAAAGAATTCATTGAAAAAAAATATATAAATATTAAAAAATTTATAAATTTATAAAAATTTACCAAATTTAATTTTTTTTTACAACTTGAAATAAGTTTCATTTGTTTAGTTTCTGTACATCTATTTGTCTAAATTTAGACTCTAAATAAAACGCTACCGCTGATAGTAAGTATTTATTTAGTTCGCATTATGCGGTAGTTTATCAATTTAATTAAATGATTTTACTTGCCGATGAAAAGAAAAATTATATTTATTTTTTCAAGTAATTGAAAATTAGAAAACCTTCTAGCACACCAAAAGAACGACATTTTTAGGCAATTCAATAGTGAAATTTGAAAAACCAATGGAGATAGAAATAGATTGCAGATTACTGAGATTGAGATTAGTGAAATTACTAAGATTACTAGATTACGTGAGATTGACTCCTCTGTTGATTTTGAGATGTCCTCGCATGCCTGTGGTGTTACCATCATTAAATTGATACCGTTTCCTGCAGTCTTTGCATCTGGCAAGATTTACTTCTACATCATTGTCATTGACTTTCTGCGTGACCGTCTCTTCCTCAAAGTACTCGCGGTTTGACCCCGGTGACGCGGCATGATGACGAACACGAGAAAGTGCCTCTATGCAAGAATTAAGAAAGTGAAAATAAAACCCAGCGTGTTTATTTATAGGCGATGGCGAATCCGGTTAGCAATAGCAAGAAAGAAGCTGAGAAAGTTTCGAATTCCAGCTGCAGACGACGTGCACTGTCGTGCACACCAGGCTTGCGGAGCCGCCATTTTTTCCACGGCTTGGCTCCGGCTCCCGAAAATTTGACGGCTCCGGCTCCCTATAAAGGGGGTGTCACACGGGACAAACTTGCACAAACTTTTCACTGAAATATTTTTAACTGCTTATACTTACACTTCATTAGTTTATCTACTCTACTTATATGACAATTGTTAAATATTAAAACCGACCATTTTGTTTTTAGTCAATTTTAAATGTATACGAAAGGGTACGTTTTGTTTTTAGGCGCAGCAAAAATTTAATTTTTAAATGCTTGATCAAATTATTTCACGGAGTTAAAATATTTTTACTATAAAGTTAACAAAATAATATGCAATTTAAAAAATTGTAATTAATTTATAAGAATATAAACACTCATCAAACGAGGTGCCGTAGCACAGTGGTGAAAGCAGTTATGCTATCATCCTGCCGTCGTGGGTTCAAATCTCAGTCACGGCGAGGCGTAATTCCGTTGAGCAAGAAATTCACTCACACTGCTCAGGCCAACTCAGCCTTTCATCCTTCACTGGTCGATGAATGAGTACCAGTTTCACGACTGGGATGTAATAGGGTTCGTCACATTCCGATTTCGGAGACACGTGAGGATGGCAGGTAACACTGTGTGATCCCATATGCACTCCCGGCGCTGCTGGGGTATTAATTGATATACGAAGTAGCACCCTAATGTTATACATTTACATTTATTTTATCTATTTGAAAGCAAATCTTGAAGCACATCTCAAGTGTGTATTTGGAACATAATTGTATTAATTTTTAATTCAGTTTTAAAAATTTTGAATAAAATAAAAAAAAGTCCAAAAATAACAATGTAACCAAAAACAGAGTTTGGCAGGTAAACTTTAAAATTGAATATTTCTTTGTAGAGATTCTTCAGATCATCAAAATCAGCAGTAGTCAAAAACTCCATTTTCAATATCGATTCCAGTAGCAATGCAAACAAAGCTGACTCTACTAAAAAGTGACCTCATTGTGCCTTAGCCACTGCTTTTCCTGTCATCATGTGAGTTATAGCTATGGGTCCATAACAGCACTGCAGCGCTTCTGTTAAACCTGACCAAGCCATGACATGACCAATGCTGTCAAAATAATTCATCAAGACATGAACCCACCCAGACGACATAATATGTTCATTTTTTAGAGGAATGCACAATATCAACAGCCTTTAACCACAGCAGCTGGTTGAAAGTCACACAAGCCTTTGGAATGTTGAGCTTTTGAGCCTGGCGTTCTATGAAAGTTAAAGAGGAATAAATGCATGACATGTCATTAGGGTTCAAATCAATAATCAGAAGCATCCCAATGTCTGATGATGACCTAAAATCTTCGTCAGGTTTACAAGCCAAATATAAAGCCGGGCCAATTTGGCCCTTGCAATCTTCATCTAATCACAAGATACTAATTTTCCAGGCAAGTTCCAAGTTTAAAGAAGGAGGCAACACAGAAAGAAAATCTAAGTGAGAGATGGGCTTGAAACACAACAATGATAATGATGATTGTCGAGGAATGTGTATCCCAATGTAGGAATACCTCGGTTTTTCATAAAACAACTGGATTTGACACGTGACAATCGAGGTACAGCTGATTCAGCAGAGTGTCCTGACCCTTATCAATTACATGGAGTAGACATTGATATCATATCGTGAAAGTTACCACTTCCATCTAAAGTGATAACTTTGTGGTCAACATTATCACCAGACCATTGAGTAAAACATTGAGGAAAACACTGTGGAGTATCAGGAGTGTTAGTCTGAACCACTGATAGTTTAAAAAGTTTCACTTCATCATAGGAAATTAACATGTCAATATCTGGATGTCGACCTGGATGATTTCGGCAAGCAGTATTATCTCTATCATGTGATGATTGGCATTTTAGGAACACAGAATGACACACTCTGTGGTAATGAGCTTGTTCAGCTGGTAAGTCATCGCATGAATTTAATCTACCAAGAACATCTACACTCCATGCATCATTTCTTTTGTGGCAAGTTTCAATTATGGTTTTTCTGCATTTCAATATCATCACAGTACTTGTTCCTCATATTAAAGTCTTTTTACAATCTCCAAATTCTATTTTTCCACACAAAAAAACAATGTTGCTTCCAATTGAAAGTGTCGACAGACGATCGTAATAATTTACACTTTAAAATCTTTTGATCGTGGCAATTGATCAAAAGTTTTTTTGTTGGTGTAGTCTCTCTGGCAATGATCATAAGCATTAACTATTAACTACATAAATTAGTTTATTTAAACGATACTCTGTTAACTGTTCATCACCGTGTAAAACGCTGAATTGACATAGCGCTTCAATACCTTTAACATTTAACACCTACTATAGTGTAACCATCTTGACTTCTTGACTATATCACAGACATTGTCGGAACGGGGTGTCTGTAAAACGCAAACGGCGAACCTCAAAAACGCGAACTAAATTGCGAACCAATGTGTAAAGGCGAACTCAAAGACAGAACGAAAACAAATATATAATTTATATTAAATTTATTCTAAAATGTTATAAAATAAAAAATTGCCATTAGAACCAAATAATAAAAAGAATTTTCTCAATTTTTCTTACAAAACCCGCATGTGAATTTCTTTTTTGGAACGGCACCTATACACTCAGAGTGGTACCATCGAGGACACTCATTACATCCTGTCCAACGAATTTTCTTCTCATCCTTTCCATGTTTGTTTTTTTTTTGGAGGAGGAACATTGGAGTTGCACGAATAGCAGATTGTTCCATCAATTTCTTCTGAATTAGACTCATTTATCGCAGCCATAGCTGCAATGAGGTCTTCATCATCACCCTTGGCTGTGTATGATCACCTTGAGTGACAACAGCAACCAGATCTGTAATGATGAGTTCTTCAGCATCGCCAGCTGGAAAAACTTCAACATCTGCAGGACGTGGTTTTTTCTTCCTGCTGTTCGTTCCGGCCGTTTGGGAGTGTTTTTACGCAAATGTGTTAAATTAATTTTTCTTTTTTTCGCTTGGCTCTTGCTGTCCAACTGCTTGTCGTGTAGCGAGAATATGATAACATTTCCTAACAGCTGGACAAGAGCATGTAGCCGAAGGAAATAGTTTCACAACACGCGGTTTACTGGATCCATTTACGATAAAAACAGCAAGTTTAACATCCAGTGAGATTGCATCCGCTCGCGCGGCGGAACTATACTGATAAGTATGTTCGTCGTTGTCATCATTTACCTCACCGTTTACCGTTTTCTGCTCCACCGAAGCTTCCGGCTCCTGTTGGTCTTGATTAATTACGCTCTTTTTGATTTTTTTGACGATCATATGGGGGAATGGTTGCAGGAATAGTTGTTTTATCATCTTCGTATAGTTCAATTAACTGCTGGCGGAAGTCATATTCCCCTGGTCCTTCTCGCCACAATAGATTTCTGCAAGACTGTATTCGACCAGATGATGGAGACTTAGAGCCATCTCTGAAGAAGGCTGACTGACCAGCCGAAAGCTTAGATACCAGAAAAAAATTTTTTTACTTGACTTGGTATACTTCTGGTTTATTATTTAAAGTTTGAGTAAGTTGGTTTGTATTTTGATTTTTCTTTTTAAGATTTGACGGATATTTTTATAATTTAGTTTTAACATTTTAAAAATTCAAAGATTGTTAATTAAAACCAAATAAAAAATATTATTACATATCGGAACAAATAAAATAAATAGCGAACATTATTGCGACCTAATGTGTAGAAGCGAACCTTAATGCGATCCTTTTTGCATTGTAAGAGGTGAACCACATCGGTCACGTGCTTCATTCTTAACCAATCACTGAGCGAGTTTGCGTACGGTTCGCGTTTTAGAGGTTCGTCGTTCGCCTTTTACAGACACCCGTCGGAACGGAATTCAGTTCGACAAATTAAACATACCATTTCATTTAGTTCACCCATTTAAAAAAACAAACAATAAAAACTCAAGAAAATGTTTTACGAAAATGCTAACTTAGAAATAGGTCCATCAAGATAGCCCTGGCGGACTTAGCCCTTGGCTTTCGCCATACTTAAATACACAGCAAACGGTTTTTGATTTTTCCTAACTAAACCACTCGCTGTGCCAAATATCTAATTACATATTCTTAAACTACATGATTTATCAGATTTTTTAAAAATAAAAGCAATTAAATCTACCATCTAATTTTTTTTTAATTGATTTTTGAAGTTCCATACATAACCGGCGCTACTCGCGGTAACGTAATATAAACATAGATAAAATATATGCATAATTTAAACAAAAATGAATCTGTATAAAATATAATTTGCACATTATTTTTATTTACTAATGAAATTTTATTTAAAAATTAATCTTTGAATTATATAAGAATTAATAATTATGTTTTTGTAAAAAAATAATTTAAGCAAAGCACGCATACAAAATCAACCTGATCCCATACGGTAGGATCGAAATTTTTCCTGGTGCAACTTTGATGAATCCAACGTTCACAATAAGAACATTGCACATAATCCTTATCTTCATCTGTACCACAATACAAACATATGTCTTCCATGTCGTTAGACAAAGACAAAATCTCCTTGATTAGTGCGTTTCTGTACGTGCTGGCTCTAAATGGCTTTGTGAAATCCAAATTCCCATCCAATCGAAACATATACTCCATGACATATACCCCACAATTGAAAGCGTCCTTTTGTTGTCTTCGGTCTTGAATTACAAATTCATCAACATAATATGGCATTTCTTCATTTCTTAAAATGCAGACCTGCTGCAAAAATAGTCGGAACTTCTTAAGTGCATCCTTAATGCTCACTCCTTCTCCTATTAACGGATCGTAAAAAGAGATTGTCCTCTGTACATTGTTTATAATAAATAAACAGAAATGATTTCGATGCGCATTATATACGCAAAAAAGTGTACAGAGATTTAAAAAAGTTATAGTTAATAATGGGAGACTCGTGGGATAAATTATTTTAAAAAATCTCAAAGTTTAGGGAAAATTCACCGCAGGGAATGTAATTCAAATTTTTCAACTTAATCCCTGCGATATAATCAATGACATAATTACTTAACCATTTAAGTTATATATATATATATATATATATTGTTACGATATCACCATAGAATGGTTTTGCAGTTTATTGGAAAATAATAAATGAAGCTTTGTTACGGCTATTTATAGCTTCTGGTCTATAAAATAAATAATAATTAATATCCCTAATAAATATTCTGAATCCGTTAAGGTTTATCAATAGGAAGTTGATCATCAAACCAGTGATTTTACATTATTACCCCCTTCTTAATTCTGTTCGTCCCGAACAGCATAGTCGCTTTTGGGAAATGCAACTCGGCCACGAACACCAAACTACCTTGATCTTTACTCGTGGCTTTGACCGCAATTCGCAAACAACATGGTCAAGTCCCTTGACCGTTTGATGCAGTTTCTTCCAGTCCTTCTTTGGCTCATCAACAGAGTCTTTCTTTGGCTTATCGTCGCTATATCTGTACGGTTCATCACAGCCTTTTTTGCATGCCTAGTCCTGAACATCTTTGCACGGTTTATCGGAACTGTCTACTTTTTCTTCTTCCTTCACATCTTTTAGATCTTTCTTAAGAAACTCTTCAAAAGGCTTTTCGAAAACACCTTCCATAAATCCCTTCATCAGACTGTTATTTGATTTTAAAATGACTCTTAGTCTATCTGATCTAGAATCCTCTGTGGATTCATCTGATTTAGAACCTTCGGTACCGTTCTCTGTTCTTGGCTCATCTTTTTCAGAATTTTTGCTGGCTGCATTGCTATTGTTGTTTTGGAGAAGTTCATCGCCGTCATCTTTGTTTTCTTCCAAGCTACAATCGAACGTTTTCTTTTCACATTCCAACTCGGCTCTTTCGTCGGTGTCAACATTCGTATCGTCCAGCGGATCTTTCTTAAGGTTTATCAATACGAAGTTGATCATCAAACCAGTGATTTTACATTAATATATATATATATATATAACTTATATATATATATATATATATATATATATATATACTAACTTATATTATATATATATATACATATAAATATATATATATACACATATATATTTACATATATATACATATATATTTACATATATATACATATATATCTATATATATATATATATATATATATATATATAAATAAATGTTTGTATGTATGTATGTATATATGCATGTATGTTATTTATGCATTGCTACACCATTCATCCGATCGTAATGAAATTTTCACACAACCTTGAGAGTCAAGGGGAATCAAATAAAGAAAAAAATTTGAAATTTGTCACAAAATGAGCGGAGCGGGAACTATAAATATATATATATATACATACATATATATACTAGCGGGGGTACCCGGTGTTATTATTATTATTATTATTAAATGTAAATTTATAATGCGCTTTTTTAAAAAGTCACAAAAGCGCGTCGCGTCAAATCATAAATTTAGGAATAAAGTTCGGTCTTAAGCAACTTCCTGAAACCGCCGAGGTCCAAAGCTGGATTCCTCAGGTCAGCTGTTCCAAACAACTGGACCAGCAGTGGAGAATCCGCGCCTGCCGAGAGTCGTTGTCTTTGACGATGGAACGAACAAGTCGCCAGCCGCCGCCGATCGAAGGTGGGACCGACCAGCAAGCGTTGAGATCGGTACACACAGTTGCTGCAGGTAGACCGGAGCCGTGTGGTGGAGGTACTTGTATACCATCAGACCCAACTTGAACTGAATTCTCTGCAGGAAAGGAAGCCAGTGAAGTTGCGTCCGCATGAGATCTGATACGGGAGAACAGCCGGGCAGCTGAAGAACAAGACGAGCGGCTGCTCGGAGAATGGACTGGAGCCTGTTGATTTGAAACTGTCTAAATCCGGCCATGACACCATTACAGTAATCTAGCCGGCTGTGCACGAGTGCTCTGATGAGTGAATGGGCGGACTCCTTGGTGAGGCTACGGCGGACGACGCTCAGTTGACAGAGATGATAGAAGCATGAACGAGTAAGATGAGAGATGTGTGTTTCCAGAGACAAGCTACTGTCGACCATCACGCCAAGATTACGAACATAAGTGGAGGGCCTGACTGAGACACCAGCGATAACCAGATCCCCCTTCGGACAGAAGCTGAGTCGACCAGGCGAGCCCAACCAGATTACTTCGGTCTTAGAAGGATTGAGTTGCATGCGATTGCTCGCCATCCAAGTGCCAATCTCGCTGATACATGCAGACATCCTAGGGACCAGATCGGAACACGACGCTGGCGGGGAGTGATCGTAAATCTGTAGGTCGTCAGCATAAGAATAGACAGAAAACCGATGTTTCGTGGCAATATGTAGGACGTCAGCGGAATAGAGAAGAAACAACAACGGGCCCAGAACGGATCCCTGCGGGACGCCACCCAGGACAGAGGTAGGCGTGGACAAAACACCTCCAGAGCGGATGCAGTGGGACCGATCGGTCAAATAGGAACGAAACCATTCGAGGACGACGTCTCCGAAACCATACGAGAAATGGAGCCTGTTGACCAAAATTTGATGGTCAACAGTGTCGAAAGCAGCGGAGAGGTCCAGAAGTCCCAGTAGCGTGATCCGACCCGAATCAGCCGCAGCGTAAATATCAGACAGTACCTTCAGGACAGCAGTTTCAGTGGAGTGCTGATTTCTGTACGCCGACTGAAACATCGGGAGAAGGTTGTTTTCACCGAGGTAGATATTTATCTGGGCGGCTATGCATCGTTCCAGTAGTTTTGACAGAAAGGACAGATTCGAGATTGGACGGTAGTTACCGGTGTTGAGCGGATCTAGATTCGGCTTCTTCAGGATCGATGTGATGACAGCATTTTTCTGGGCAGGAGGAAACTGTCCCCGCTCTAGCGATGAATTTACCAGGAATGTCACAAACGGTGCCAGTTCACTAGAGTATTGCTTGATCATCCATGTCGGTATTGGGTCCAGGGAACAATTTTTGTTTGGTGAAGATTTGATGAGCCGGGTTATGTCGTCGACACTCACAGGTTTAAACCTCAGCAGGTCGCAGGAACAACAGACGGGGTCGAATTGTGGACTGGAAGCGTATGACGTAGACTGGCGGATATCTCTTATCTTATCATTGAACGCTTTCGAGAAATCGTTAGCTGTAAGATCTTTTGGCGAAATCGGGTTGCTCCGAACCCGACCGAGCACCCCACATAATCTCCCGGGACTCCCTCAGCTGTCGTCAATCTTCATCTTCGTTTTAAGGCAGCGCATTCAGAGTCGAACCATGGGGTGAGGGGCCGGTCGCGCAGCCTGGCAACACGAGGCGGGGCATGTTTGTGAAGAAGTGATGACAAGGTTGTGTCGAAGACCTCAAGAACCTGACTGATTGACATCGTCTCATAGACCGCCGGATTACACAGAGAACTTCCCTGTAAATCAGAATGGAATTGTTCTGGGTCGAAACTTCTCCAAGCCCGGGTGTTGACGTCGATAAGCAGCGGGGGAGGATGACGGACCGAGATCCAGAAACGCACAAGCAAATGATCTGACACCTGTGGTAGATCAACGATGATAGATGGAGGGGGAAGATCTAATCGGGTAATGACCAAGTCCAGAGTGTTACCATGCGTATGCGTAGGGCCGACGACAGACTGAATAAATCCAAATGAACGTATGAGGCTGAGGAGACGGATGGAGTGGGGGTCATTAGAGATGTTGACCCTGACGTTAAGATCGCCGGTAATAATGATTTGGTAGTTGTAAGTTGCCAGGGTTTCAAATATGCTCTCAAACTCCGTGACGAACAAATCACTCACGGGATTGCCTCCAGGGCGGTATATCACCACAAAGATAAAACATTATAGACGTGATCTCGAATGTAGCTGGCTTGGAACCCAGAGAGTATGGCTTGGCAGACAGCGTGTCCTTGTAAATAACCGCAATTCCACCGTATGTGCGACCCGTTTCATCAGACCTTCTGGTGGATTTGATGCAACGGTAGCCAGGCAAAGTGATCTTTTTCAGTGCAACATCTTCATAACTCTCGTGCCAGGTTTCAGTTAAGCCGAGGATTTATAACTTGTTTTCATTTATGATATCCGCAACAATAGCAGTTTTGTTTTTAATAGACCTAACATTGAGACATGCAGCGGGGATAGATTGTCCGGCTAGACCAGAGTAAGATTCGCATTCAGTGGTTGGTCCCAGATGACGATAGCAGTGGTCGACTCCAGAACTACAATTTTTCTTGATCAAGCACTTTGATTTTTTGCCCCACTGGGGGCTCTTCTGGTCACTATTCTGCCGTCCGAGATTCTGAGGTTTGTTTCCCCGCTCCGCAGCCGTGACTTCATTTCTTCGACCAGGAGCTTTCTTGTTTCTCTCTCTTTTGGCGTCAGGTCTTGGTGGATGAACACCATCGACCATCCTCCTTCCTTGATCGTCCTCAAGTTTTTTGCACGCGCCAACAGCCGCTGTTTGTGCTCCTCTGTGTCCAGCACCAACTTCACGGTCTAGGTTTGACAGGCTCGTCGACATTATCAGCCTTCTTTCCAAGTCGGATAACATTAGCTATTCCGACGTCGCTGCATGAAATCTCTTTTAAGATATTTTCTATTAATTCTTTATCATCCCCTCGGCGATGTCCAGGGTCCGCAGCATCCGACTCCTTCAGACCATGGACAATTACGCTGGTTTTTCCAGGTGTTGCCTGGGGTTTTTAAAGGTTTTTCTAATGTTTGTCTCTCTCGCTCCCATTTCCTTCTCCGCTTTCCCGTTCCCGGTTGCTTTCCCGTTTTCGGTCGCTTTCCCTTTCGATCGAGAACGGGAATGGGAGAGCAAGCATGAGCGAGAACGGGAGAGCAAGCGTGAGCGGGAAAGCGACCAGGAACGGGAGAGGAAACAGGAGCGGAAGAACGACCGGAAGCTGGAAAGCGGCCGGGAACGGGAAAGCGACCGAGAACGGGAAAGCAAACAGGAACGGGAAAGCAAGCGGGGAAGGAAACCTGAGCAAGAGAGACAAACATTAGAAAAACCCCAGGCAACGCCGGGCACCCCCGCTAGTATTTATATATATATATATATATATATATATGTATATATATATACACATATATGTGTGTTAGGGATGTCACGGGTACCCGAACCCGAACCCGAGTTCGGTACTACCCGGTCTTTTTCTGATACCCGAACCCGAACTCGAACCCGAAAGTGTGAAAATTTGATACCCGAACCCGAAAATGTGAAAACTTGATACCCGAACCCGAACCCTAAAATTAGAAAACTTGATACCCGAACCCGAACTCGAAAATGTGAAAACTTGATACCCGAACCCGAAAATTCATAAGCTTAATACCCGAACTCGGATTTGTGAACAAATAAATTTTTTTAGTCATTAAATATTTATTCCAGTTTTAAAAATAGCAACACAAACAGAGTTTTCATAACTTTTCTAGTTTATTAAAAATGAAATAGTATTAGGAACCGATTTATTAGTGATTGTGTAAGCTAGACCACTAATCCGTTTGATTATCAGGCGGACCGAGCCGCGAACGAACTAAAATAATTAAGCCTCCTTCGGTCGAAGAAATCGCGGATAGCCATGATTCTAAACTTTTTACTTCAGTTATATAAACTTATATTTATTCATTCATACACTCAAAGTTTTTCTGATATAACAAAGACCCTTTGTTATAAAGATAATCTTGCATAATCCTAAACTTTAACTGGCAAAGTCTATAAATGATCTATGCGTCACAGTCATTTTATTGGCAAATGTGTAAGCTAGACCACTAATTCACCTGATATTCTGGCCGGACCGAGCCGTGAAAAAAATTAATAAATTAGAATAATTTAAGAGGTAACGTATTATACTAATCGCAAGCCATACAAGTTTTGTATTATCACCTTTGCGTAACAAATAACACAAATAGATCATTTTATTGGTGAGTGTGTAAGCTAGACCACTAATCCACCTGATTATCTGGCCGGACCGAGCCGTGAAAAAAATTAATAAATTAGAATAATTTAAGAGGTAACATATTATACTAATCGCAAGTCATACAAGTTTTTTATTATCACCTTTGCGTAACAAATAACACAAATAGGTCATTTTATTAGTGAGTGTGTAAGCTAGACCACTAATCCGCCTGATTATCTGGCCGGACCAAGCCGCGATCGAACTAAAACAGTTAAGCCTCCTCCAGCCAAAGAAATCACATTATTTGGAAACCTAAAAAATAACTTGTTAGAGTTTATTCAATACGTGTAATGTCCAATGGATGAATTGATCGCTCTCGTTTGTATATGTATATACACTAGGTAAATTTAAAATCAATCCAGGAATTTGAAATCATAAGCCAGTACCCGAACCCGAACCCGGTTTTTTGAAAACTACAAACCCGAACCCGAAAACCTGAGTTTCACAAACCCGAACCCGAAAACTCGAGTTTTACAAACCCGAACCCGAAAACTCTAGTTTCACAAAACCGAACCCGAACCCGAAAACTCTAGTTTCACAAACCCGAACACTCCAAAAAGTACTACCCGTGACATCCCTAATGTGTATAAATTTATATATACGGTATCGAACAGATTAATTGAAACAAGATGAAATTTCTTATAAACTCTTTTATCTTTCATTATTAAATCCCTCAACCAATCACAAAACATGTGCTACACACTGCGCAACGCACGGAGTAACCCAGTAACTTCAAAAATCAAATAAAAAAAAATTAGATGGTAGATTTGATTGCTTTTATTTTTAATAAATCTGATATTCATGTAGTTTCAGAATATGTAATTAGATATTTGGCACAGCGAGTGGTTTAGTTAGGAAAAATCAAAAAACCGTTTTCTGAGCAAATTTACCCAGTAACTTCAAAAATCAATTAAAAAAATTAGATGGTAGATTTTATTGCTTTTACTTTTAAAAAATCGGATAATTCATGTGGTTTCAGAATATGTAATTAGATATTTGGCACAGCGAGTGGTTTAGTTAGGATAAATCAAAAACCGTTTTCTGTGTATTTTAGTATGGCGAAAAAACAGGGCCAGGGCTATCTTGATGGACCTCTTAGAAATTAGATGTTTTACAATAATTTACAATTTACGAAAATACTAACTTATCGCTCACTACGGAAAATCAAATCTCTTTCAAAAAAGCGTCAAAAAACCAATTTTGCCAAGGACGATTTCAACCGATTTTTGCAGGAAGATTCAAAAACGTATTAACAAACTAAATATCCAAAAATCAGCTTGTTGCGAATTTTTTTCTGTTTGGTAATCTTTCCCACGGAATCTTTTCCGTGTGGCGGATTAATACATAATTTTCGGCTATAATTAACTATAAACACGATGAAAAGTAAACACTAGTTTAAACATTATGATAATTAGTATAAATAATTTATTTAAAATGGGAAATGTTATATAAAATTATTTTAATTAATTAAATAATGTAATTATAATTTAAAAATTTTACATAGAAAAAATTTGAGTTTTTAGAAAAAGTGTAAACGAAGGAATCGGTGTTAAATTCATCGGATAGGTTAATCGGATGTATCCGATGAGCAAAAAGGCGTTGTTAATTACATCCGAAGTTGAAGTGTCGCGCGTTGTTAAATACATCCCATAGTCATCGGATGTGCATCCGATAAATCCTGCTCGAGGGCGCATTGATCACTGATCTCTATAATAAAACTTTTCGAGTCATACAGTTTCTTGTACAAACTATTCTGTACTTGCTAAACTAGCTAGCTAAACCATAGCGGAGCGATTTTCTTGCGGTGATCTGCAGCGCGTTTCATCTGTGTGACTGCCAAATCTTTTGCATGTGTTACCGAATAACTATCATAATGACCGTAGTAAAAAAATGTTAAAAATACCGAATAACAAATTTTATTTTCAAGTAAAATAGTTTAATTTAATTAAAACCCCCTAATTGTTCGTATATCATGCGACGACCGACGTAAACACGACGGCTGGATTGGTAACATGGCGGCAAACTGGCGACAACATTTCTACTGAAATAATGGGCTAAGCGCAATCCAGTTATATTATAGAGTGGAATTGATTGTCACTTTTAAAGATTTAAGATGGCCACCGCCATACCACTGCAGACGAGACTTTCTTAGTTCGAAACGATGGTTTTAATTTGAATTTAAGACTTAGATTTTCTAATGTTGTGGAAACGGAGAGGTTTATTGCTGGAAGTTAGTATTTTGATTTTATTTTAGTAAAACGTCGTGATTTGATTTACCTAGGTTGTTAGGCCCATATATATAGAATTCTATATATATGGTTAGGCCTGCCCTTTGCCTTTGTCTGAGATAGTTTAAAATTTCGTTGCTTAGTTTTTTCACAAAGCAATCCATAAAGTGTAGTGTTTTAGCTTTAAAGTTAAGTTTTATTTGGCTTTTGATGGGCTCAAAAAGTTGCTCATTTCAAAGGTTCACCTTTACATTTTACATTGATGCTTCTGAAAATGGGTGTGGGTAAAACGCGATCTGCGATCCTGCGATCTGCGAACCGGTAAAACGCGATCTAAAAAGCGAACCTTATTGCGATCCAGTGAGTAAAATGCGAACGTTATTGCGATCCAAAACGTAAAAGCAAACTTTATTTGTGACCCATTGTGTTAATGCAAAGTCAAAAATAGAACGCAAGCACGTATATAAACTTTTTATTCAAAGAACCAAATTAAAAAAAAATAATTACATTAAAAAAATATTGATAATAAATAATAATTGTCTTAATTCTTCTTGCAAAAGTCACACGTGAATTTCTTCTTTCCTCTAACACCATCTATACAATCGGAGTGGTACCATCGAAGGCACTCATCACAGCCTTTCCAACGAATCGCATTTTTATCTTTTTTATTTTTTAATCGTGAACTGCACGAATAGCAGATGGTTTCATCGATTTCAGCAGTTGGTTGGTTGGTAGCAGTTGAAAGTTGCGTTGAATTAGGTTGAGTCACAACAGCAACCAAATCTGCTATTACATGCTCTTCAGCATCACCAGCTGGAAAAATTTCGATATCTGCAGGAAGAGGTTTTTTTCTTCCTGCAGTTTTCTCGGGCCGTTTGCGAGTATTTCTCCTCAACTGTGTAAGGTTTATTTTTTTATTCTCGGCCCATTGTGTTTGTCCAATTGCTCTTCGAGCTGCAAGAATATGGTAGCACTTTCCAACGGCTGGACATGAACATGTCGCAGCGGGAAATAACTTGACAACATGTGGTTCACGAGAACCATTTACGACAAATACAGCAAGCTTAGCATCCAGTGAGATTTGCCCTGCTGGATGATAGCTTCCGCTCTTTCGACTGAACTGTATTGATATATATATATATATATATATATATATATATATATATATATATATATATATATATATATATATATATATATATATATATATATATATATATATATATATATATATATATATATATATATATATATAGAGAGAGAGAGAGAGAGAGAGAGAGAGAGAGAGAGAGAGAGAGAGAGAGAGAGAGAGAGAGAGAGAGAGAGAGAGAGAGTAAACAGTAAGCATCTGCGTCCCGATATCGTTATCTCGAATTCAATCGATATTTCAAAACGATACGGGAGATCCCGTATCGCCATTGAAACGATACAGCCTACGGAAGAAGTCTCGTATCGATATAAAATAGCGAGACTTAAATTTGGTTCTCGAATAAAGTCCCGAAAGAAATACCGAGACTTTTAAAAAATATTTTCCAATAAATAAAAAGTCATACATATTTAATTAACGATTGTCACAACTGTGAATATTTGCAATTGATTCATCAACATTGATTAATTAATCTACCTATTGACAGAAATCGTATCGTTCCAAAAAAAATAACGGGACGCAGAAGCTTAGTAAACAGCGAACCACGGTTATCACGTGAATTTTTCCTTGACCAATCACCGACCGAGTTCGCAAAGGTTCGCTAAATACCGGTTCGCAGATCGCTAGTTCGCGGATCGCGTTTTACCCACACCCTCTGAAAATTAACATAAGATGTTTATTTTCATTCACTGGTTGAACCAACCTTGATAATTTTTTAATCTTATCAAAATAAACTGTGCTTACCACTCATATGTTTTAATAATTGGCTGTATAATAAATGTTAACCACGACCCATCCTTTATTTTCAATCTTGTGATTTATTTTTATTGTTTAATAGTTTATAAGCTAATCATGTTAGGAATCAGTACTAAACCTGTTTAATTGTTAATCCTCATATTTTAATTGAAATGTTTTTTCATTTCAAGATTCTTATGATCATAGTAAGGTCTAGAGTTGAATGACTCTAAACAGAATTTGTATGTGATGATGTTGTACTTGAACACTTTATTTAATGGTCCCCTATAATCATGGAGGCATCCTCCCACAAAATGAATTGTACAGTTTATTGAGAGTCACATATCTGCATTACTACTGGACAAAACTGATGTTTTGAGTTGCAGCAAATTTTATTCAATGTATGTATGTATCAATTAAATAGCAGATAATGTTTATTCATCTGAAGTTATGCAATAAGGCAGTCCAATGAGTTGGTGAGGGGATTATATGGGATTGAACCCTGAATGACTATTGGCTTAATCATTATGTTCTGTATAATAAAGTAGAAAGTTTTGCAACTTTAATAGATTAATAGACGGAGATGGTTTAGGCTGGATGACTATGGAACTTAAAATCATCTTATAAAAATTTGTTTGTAGCACTAAGTTTTGTTTTGCAGCTGTGATAGACCAAAGTGGGAGCATGATCAACATTGTCGGCCACGTGTGTGAAGTTAGCCTCGAGGCTGGCAATGCTAATTAAAAAAAAAAAAAAATTGCTTTCACTGGGGCTATGCTATACATTGTTGGATGGGGTATAAAAAATGAAATCGAATGGTATATTTGGATTGTCTTCGGTTCAACAAATAAAAAAGTTATAAGCGAAAAACGACGATTTTCCGCCGAAAATTGCATAAAATCAACATTGGCTCTTCTTTGAGAAAATCGATCTTTTTTTAAACTTCTGCACTGGGTATATCCGAGACGCTTGTTTTTAGATAATTCAATATCAAATCCAACAATATAACTTTCGCTTCTCAAAGTTAATAAATAAAAAAGTTATCGAATAAAACGTCGGACCGTATACCAAAGAAACCGAGAAAGCGAAACATAAACAGACGCTGCGATTGGACAATCGAGTCTAGCTCACTGTGGCTAATTATGCAAAATATTCAAATATGCAAAGTCGCTACTCGTTAACACGTTCAAATTTTATTTTTAAGAAACCTTTATTTAACTTAAATAATATATATATATATATATATATATAGTCGTTTTCACGATCCCGGTCGTTTTCACGATCCCGGTCGTTTTCACGATCCCGGTCGTTTTCACGATCCCGGTCGTTTTCACGATCCCGGTCGTTTTCACGATCCCGGTCGTTTTCACGATCCCGGTCGTTTTCACGATCCCGGTCGTTTTCACGATCCCGGTCGTTTTCACGATCCCGGTCACTCTCACGATCCCGGTCGCTCTCACGATCCCGGTCGCTTTCCCGATTTTTAAGAAAATATATTGAAGTTTACGATTAAAAATTTTTATTAATGAAAATGTTTGTAAAAAAAATATCTATTTAATGAAATCTAAGCATAGCATGCAAGTGAAGTGTTTCGTTTTGAACTCTTCCTTCGAATACATTAAAAATGTGCATTTTTGGTGAACCCACCTTCTACATTTTTCACACTCCACCCAGTCCCCACCTGCACCCTCTCCACCGGTCCCGCAATACAAACAATAATTTGTCATGCTGTCCGATGCCAGCATGATTTCTTTTAGCCACTCTTCCCTTTCACTATCGGGATTAAAAGAACCACTCAGATCTTCTCCACGATCAAGCCTTCTAATAAAAACACCCACAAAAATACCACAATTATAGGCATCTTTTTGATACTTAGTCACGGGTGGCTTTTTAATGATTAAACGTGGATTTATAAAAAAAAGCATTATTTTTCATCTTATATAAAGTAGATACAAATTTAGTAAAATTAATTACAAATCGTATATCTTCCGGTTTTTCTCCATATGGATTATAAAAATAAATAGAATTGTCCTGGTTATCATAAATTTTTAATCGTAGACTTCAATATATTTTCTTAAAAATCGGGAAAGCGACCGGGATCGTGAGAGCGACCGGGATCGTGAGAGTGACCGGGATCGTGAAAACGACCGGGGAAGGAAACGGGAGCGAGAAAAACAATAAAAAAATTTGGCTACTATATATTTATATATATATATTTATTATTTAAATTAAATAAAGGTTTCTTAAAAATAAAATTTGAACGTGTTAACAAGTAGCGACTTTGCATATTTGAATATTTTGCATAATTAGCCACAGTGAGCTAGACTCGATTGTCCAATCGCAGCGTCTGTTTATGTTTCGCTTTCTCGGTTTCTTTGGTATACGGTCCGACGTTTTATTCGATAACTTTTTTATTTATTAACTTTGAGAAGCGAAAGTTATATTGTTGGATTTGATATTGAATTATCTAAAAACAAGCGTCTCGGATATACCCAGTGCAGAAGTTTAAAAAAAGATCGATTTTCTCAAAGAAGAGCCAATGTTGATTTTATGCAATTTTCGGCGGAAAATCGTCGTTTTTCGCTTATAACTTTTTTATTTGTTGAACCGAAGACAATCCAAATATACCATTCGATTTCATTTTTTATACCCCATCCAACAATGTATAGCATAGTCCCAGTGCAAGCAATTTTTTTTTTTTTAATTAGCATTGCCAGCCTCGAGGCTAACTTCACACGCATTTGTCGGCCCTCCATCACAAACTGTTTGCCTCCTAGCAGTTGGTATATTGCTATAATTTTTTTAAAATTGTTATAGATTTAAAGGTAATTTTCCTGTTTTCATAGACTTTGTTCCTGAGACAATTCAAGAATGCAACAGAAAAAACAAGAGAGGGATGAAACATTCTTTGGACTTATGGAACGTCTTCTAGACATTAACGAAAGAAATTTTAAATTGATGGAACACATTTATTTAAATCAAAATAAATAAATTTAATTAAAAAGTTCTTGTGTTATTAAATCTCTTTTCGAGTTAGCTTTGAAATCATTTTCCAGGGGGGTAAATGAGTGATCATCATTGCTGTTGCTCTCCTCGAAATCAATTAAATCGTCAGAGTCCAGGCAAAGGTTGTGGAAGCAACAAGCTGTCAAGATCATCGTGGCAGTTCTTGGACAGGCAACATCTGGGTACTTCAACCTTCTAAATTCCAATTTTTGTATTTGATCATGTACACATGCAAATCAAATTTTAAAGGAAACATTAATATAGATTTGCAGAGATGGGCACTTTAACTACTGTAGTTGCAACTACTGTAGTTATAACTACATTGTTAGTAGTTATACAGTAGTTATAACTACTTTTGTTTTTGGGTAGTTGCCATGTAGTTATAACTACTTTTGTTTTTGGGTAGTTGCCATGTAGTTATAACTACTTTTATGATCTAGTTAAGTAGTTATAACTATTTACGATTATTCAACTACTCTTAGTTAGGACTGAAGAAAGACTAAACCAGGTATGCAACAGTTAAACTTGAACGATCAACAGACAAATTGGTAGCTCCTCTTGTGGAGGCCTTGACCTCTGGCATCAAGAAGCGCTTTCAGTCTATCTTAACAAACAATGAACACTTGATTGCATCTGTGCTTCTACCACAGTTCAAGTTAAATTTCCTATTGGAAGGAAAAAGATTGGATGTCAAACGGAAAGTGTTAACAAATATTTAACAACTTGCAGATGAGACTACTGAAATTCGTAGAAACTGCCGACAAGAAACAGCTGCAACTGAATATAGTAGACATGAAGACAAGGATGATTTGTATGAGTTCGCGTAGCAAAGAACTGGAAGATTATCTGGGATCTAAAGCATCACTAAAGGATTATCCATCTAGACAGAGCGCGTTCATAAAATCAAATTCTACGCTTCCCAGCAGATCAGGTGTTGAACGATTATTTAGTATTGCTGGATCATTTCATTATTACCACTACAGAGATGCAAAATGACTAACACTTTGTTTGATCGTTTGGTACTTTTGAAGAGTCGTTCCAGTTTGAACAATTTTTCTACTTCTTTGCGATTCAAATTTTATGTATGAATAAAATAACACTTTGTTTTCATTATTAAATATTATTTTATATCCATTAAATGCAAATTTGTTTTGTTTTTTATTTGCATAAGTAAATATACATTTATATACATAAAATGTGTTCTTAAAAAGTAGTTGAAAAGTAGTTCACTACTTTAGTAGTAGTTAACAAAGTAGTTATAACTACCTCTCTTCTAAAGTAGTTAACATGTAGTTATAACTAGTTCTGTCATAAGGTAGTTGGTAGGTAGTTATAACTACAATTGAAGTAGTTAGTGCCCATCACTGTAGAATCTAAAGTGTAGCTCCGAGAGGTGTCACCCGTGGGATTTTTGCAAATCCAAAGACTTTTTTTTACTGGGGGGGGGGGGTACTTGAATCTCATTGGGTTAATCACTGTATTTTTAACTGGTTTGAGACTGAGTTTGACTATCTTCAGTTTGCAGTCTTTCTTTTCTTTCATTACTAAATTATTAAAGATACGAAAAAAAATACTGCAGACTCAAAATAGTCCAAAAAATTTTTCGCCTACGGCGGGCTTTCTTTTTTCTTTCTTCCTTTTTCAAACTATGTTTTTGCTGCATGGAGTTTATACTATATTATAGTGGTTATTCTTAAACATTCTGTAAAGTTTTATGATGATTCAATGTTTTTTGATGATAGTTCACTGTTTTTTACTGTTAAGTACTTTATGATATTATTGAATAATAATTTTATTAGCTTCGTTCGTTTTCTGAACTCTTACTTCGTGTTAGTTGAATAAATTTTAATTTTTGAAAAAACTAGTAATAACAACAAAGATTTTTCCATTGTTATTTGAACTTTGCTTTGCCATAACAAACCTAGATAAACTAGAGAAAAACAGGACTAAATTGTGATCTGCTAGAGTAAATACTTCAGTATTTATTTCTTACATAGTTCTATTTCAGTTTTTAAAAAAATGAGCAAAGGACTATAAACTATATATATATATATATATATATATACTAGCGGGGTTACCCGGCGTTGCCCGGGGTTTTTAGAGGTTTTTCTAATGTTTGTCTCTCTCGCTCCCGTTCCCTTCTCCACTTTCCCGTTTTCGTAGCGTTCCCGGTCGCTTTTCCGCTCTCGGTCGTTTTCCAGCTCCCGGTCGCTTTCCCGCTCAGAAGTTTTGTTATCGATTTTCTCTTTTGCTCGCGTTTCCTTCCAAGCTTGCTCTCCCGATTCCAGTCGCTTTCCGCGTTCCCGGTCGCTTTACCGTTCTCGGTCGCTTTCCCGTTCCCGGTCGCTTTCCCGTTCCCGGTCGCTTTCCCGTTCCCGCTCACGCTTGCTCTCCCGTTCCCGGTCATGCTTGCTCTCCCATTCCCGGTCACGGTTGCTCTCCCGTTCACGCTCATTTTCTCTTTTACATTCTTTCATGACTTCTGTTAGCCTATAAAACGTAAAATAGATTTGCTAAGACTATATATATATATATGAATGTTTGTGGGTTAGTTTGTCTATTATAGAAACGGGAAAGCGACCCGGAACGGACAGCGAGCGGGAACGGAAAAGCAAGCGTGAGTGGGAATGGGAAAGCAAACGTGAGCGGGAACGGGACAGCGACCGGGAACGGGACAGCGACCGGGAACGGGAAAACGACCGGGAGCGGGAAAGCGACCGGGAGCGGGAAAGCGACCGGCAGCGGGGAAAACGACCGAAAACGGGAAAGCGAACAGGAGTGGGAAAGCAGGTGGGAAAGGAAATGGGAGGGAAAGAGACAAACATTAGAAAAACCTCTAAAAAACCTGGGCAACGCCGGGTATCTCCGCTAGTACATACATAAACACACACACAGACACACATACATGCACATACATACATACATACATACATACGCACATACATATATATATAGTTCCCGCTCGCTCACCCGCTCCGCTCCGCTTATTTTGTGACGGATTTCAAAAAAAATTTTTATTTTTGACTCCCATTGACTCTCAAGGTTGTGTGAAAATTTCATTACGATCGGATGAATGGTGTAGCAATGCATAAACGCCATTAACATATATAGATACAAACATTCATTTTTATTACCAATGCTTTTATTAACTCGTCGGCTCTGTTTCTCTGTCTGTTTCTCTGTTTCAAATCTTGCAATCAATTTTTGAGTCACTTCCTGTTGATAGATTTTTTTCAAATTTTGCATACATGCTCAAGATAGAAGACAATGCAATATTCAATTATTAGTTTTACAATAAGTCAATTAATTTAGTTAATTTTATTGAGGATTTTATCGAGGGGTTTCTTGAGGGTTTTCTTGAGGGTTTTCTTGAGGGTTTTCTTGACCACAAAACGCTAACCGACTGGCAGACTATTTTACCAAGTTAACACGAACCACACTCACTGACCGCGATTCTCAAGCGTGTATGAAATTTTCATGAAAATAGTTGAGATATTTAAATTCGATGCTTTTTGATGATATTTTTATTATTATTACCAATGCTTTTATTAACTCGTCGTCTCTGTTTCTCTGTCTGTCTGTTTGTTTCAAATCTTGCAATCAATTTTTGAGTCACTTCCTGATGATAGATTTTTTCAAATTTTGCATACATGCTTAAAATAGAAGACAATGCAATATTCAATTATTAGTTTTACAATAAGTCAATTAATTTAGATAATTTTAATTAATTTCGATATTTCGATATAATTAAGATATTTCGACTTTAACATAAAATAAAAGAGTAATATAAGAAAAAATTGATTGCAAAATTTGTGTTTTAATTACATATAAGAGCATTGGTTTTAAAAATTCGTTTTTAATTTACTTGTTATATATATAGATATATATATATACCGTAAAACGGGGTGACTTTGCCCGTGCGGGTGACTTTGGCCCAAAATAAATCAACCTATATTTTAAAGTACAAATTATATTTCTATGAACAATTATGCTAAAAAGGTGTGCATAGTAGTGATGTATGGCGTGACCTAGCGAAAGTTTAAAAAAAAAATTTTTTTAATATATTTTTATGCGTTTAAAGGCTGGGCCAAAGTCACCCGCACGGGCAAAGTCACCCCGTTTTACGGTATATATATATACTTCAACTTGTCCTTGGACATTTTGGACCCCCCCAGAACAAGATTCCTGGCGCCGCCCCTGAGTGTAGATTAGTCTATAAATTAATAAAGCGTCTAAAATAATAATTAAGCTGTATCCTAGCTAACCTTTGTCATCTTCCGATTCAGAGTCATAAAAAAAGTGTTTAATGCATTCTGTCGCAATTATTAAATTGGAATTCGAAAGATCGACAAATTTTTTTTTAACGGATCCATTTTGTTTACATCTGCCTGACTCATCTGCCGTTGTTAAATACATCCCACATCTAATCAATCTTTGCATCCATCCGATAAATCTCGGATGCAGTGCTGGATGCATATATAACAACGCACCCTATAGAGATCAGTGACTCAGCCTTGATGCGTAGAGTTGTTGTATTAGTTTAGAAGTCTTTAGTTTAGAGTTAGTTATTTTAATTTTTTGAAACAAAAAAAGGGTTGGTTTTAGTGACTGTTTGTTTTTTTAATACTCAAATATGTTATAAATTTGTGTCTAGCAATGACCAAACTAAATATCGCTCATGTATGTAGTTTTAGAATTTCCTATTCCTTTATATAGTTGTATAATTGTATAGTTTGTATGGTAAGGTTTCCCACGGACGGCCCGTGCCGAAAAATAATCGTATTATTTTTATTTTGTCACAATAACATAAAAAAACAAATTTAATACCAATTTTAATTAAAAAAAAAACATTTATCGTAATTTGAGAGACTTTGAAAACGTAAGTAGTACCCTTCCAAGCCCTATTTACATCTATTTTTTTTTCATTTGACTTCAAAAACTTAAATATTAAATATTATTGATATCGGATAACGATAACCCGTGCCGACTTGACGTCAAAGTTTAAGTTGAAAAGTTTGTATAGAGCATTGTAGACAGACATTTCGCATTGCTTGCTTGATATTACTTATTAGTAATTGTTGAATATGGTTTTGTTTATAAATTGAAGTTTATTTATCTTTTATAGGTCGACCCTTGTTTTCTATTCTATGGTACTTCCGTCTTTTTTTAATCTAAGGTTGCTGTGATGCTTTTAGATGTATGTAATACATTCGAGTTTTACTGAAAACTCAACAGTAACGCTGAAAACTCAACAGTAAACGCATTAATTTCGAGGAGTCAACGTGTCAGTGGATTTACGAAGTTCTAAAGAAAACCAGGTCGACCTGGTCACTTAGTCAGAGTGGACAAAAAACTTACAGAAAAATAAGAAAAGGCATGCCTGAGAAACATTGAGAAGAAAAAACGACGAGCTAAATATTTTTCATCGTTAGCTCCATCGACATCATCTTATGAACCACCACAAGAAAACTCATCTTCTGATTCTGAAATCATAGATTTACAAAAAAATTGACCCAGCCTAATTGGTGCTTCCTCTCAGCGCAATAAAACTTGTTTGCTGAAAAACTTAATAACTCCCAAGTTGGTTGCCACATTAGATATATGTCAGTTAAGTGTGAGAGATTCTGTATTTATAATTGAAGCTACTATTGAGGCACTAGGGCATAACACGGATGACGTTTGTATAAGCAAGTCCTCAATCCATATAATTTGTACAGAAATGCGAAGTGAGCAGGCTAAAACTATAAAAGTTAATTACAATTTTCCGGATACGGTAACTGTCCACTGGGATGGCAAACTATTGGCGGCCTTAGATTCACATAAATCTAAAGAAAAACGCCTCCCGATAGTTATTTCATATAAAAATAACGAACAACTTATCGCTGTGCCAAAATTGGACAGTTTGTCTGGAAGCGAACAGGCACAGGCAGTTTGGAATTCCATTATTGACTGGAATCTTAAGGACAGAGTGCAGATTTTCTGTTGGGATACTACAGCTTCAAATACAGGCCGTATTAAGTTGGCACTCATCATTTTCAAGTGCCTCAGAGAGATGGCCCCACAGTATCTTGCCTCATCACTCCAACGCGACATGACATTCCATGTCAAAAACGACTTCGATCCTCTGCGTCGTCGCTTCTCTTCGCTCCGGCAGGGCATCTCAAGAGTGCTGGTGATAGGTCATTTGAGGTTGCTGGGCCAAGAATCTGGAACCAACTCTCACCAGAAGTTACATCCGCTTGCACCATTGAAGGCTTCAGAAAGATCTTCAAAACACACCTGTTTGGTGGCCTTGAGGCCCATTACCATGGACTTACGCTACCTTAAATATTGTCCAACATTCATTCATTAATGGTGCATGTGTGCTTCTCGAACAAAAACTGGATAGAAAAATTCTTATTTTTGCTTGCCGTCATCACGTCTACGAACTAGTATTAAAATGTGTTTGAAGCAAAAATCAGCCAAGTAACTACAAGCCCAGACATCCCGTTTAAAAGTTCTGAGAAAACTGGAAAAATGTCGACGACGAAAAATACAAATCTGTACTGAAAAGCTATCTTGTTTAAATGTTTCAGAAATTGATAAACTTCTAGAATTCTACCGATTTGAATTGACTAAACAAATAGCTAGAGATGACTTTCGTGAATTAATTGAGCTTTCAATAATATTTCTTAGTGGAGATACAGATAAACAAGAACACAGACACGTATATACTGATTGTAAAAAGCAAATTTTGAAAAGAAAATTTGAGAATTAAATAACTAACTTTTCAACTTAAACTTTGACATCAAGTCGGCATGGGTTATCGTTATCCGATATCAATAATATTTAATATTTAAGTTTTTGGAGTCAAATGATAAAAAAATAGAGGGTGGCTGTTTTGAAATTCGAAATTTTTTATTTACCATTATAGTTTGGGACACCCTAATATATATATGTCTGTTGCATTTTACTATAAAAAAGACATATTTGCACCTTATTGTTTTTTCAAAATAACTTTTTAAAATAATTTAAAAAAATATTCTAAATAGTGTACAACCTATTCTCAGACCTACCAAATGTACACAAAAAATTTCATAAAAATCGGTTCATCTATTTTGGAGGAGTTTGAAGTCAAACATTATGACACAAAATTTATATATATATATATATATATATATATATATATATATATATATATATAAAAATGAATGTTTGTATTTATGTTAATGTCCTTTATGCATTGCTACACCATTCATCCGATCGTAATGAAATTTTCACACAACCTTGAGAGTCAAGGGGAAAGTAAAATAAAAAAAAAAATTTGAAATCCGTCACAAAATGAGCGGAGCGGAGCGGGTGAGCGAGCGGGAACTATATATATATGTATGTGCGTATGTATATGTGTATGTATGTATGTATGTGTATGTGCATGTATGTGTGTCTGTGTGTGTGTTTATGTATGTACTAGCGGAGATACCCGGCGTTGCCCGGGTTTTTTAGAGGTTTTTCTAATGTTTGTCTCTTTCTCTCCCGTTTCCTTTCCCACCTGCTTTCCCACTCCCGTTCGCTTTCCCGTTTTCGGTCGCTTTCCCGCTCCCGGTCGCTTTACCACTCCCGGTTGCTTTCCCGCTCACGTTTGCTCTCCCATTCCCGCTCACGCTTGCTTTTCCGTTCCCGCTCGCTGTCCGTTCCGGGTCGCTTTCCCGTTTCTATAATAGACAAACTAACCCACAAACATTCATATATATATATATATATATAGTCTTAGCAAATCTATTTTACGTTTTATGGCTAACAGAAGTTATGAAAGAATGGAAAAGAAAAAATGAGCGTGAACGGGAGAGCAACCGTGACCGGGAATGGGAGAGCAAGCATGACCGGGAACGGGAGAGCAAGCGTGAGCGGGAACGGGAAAGCGACCGGGAACGGGAAAGCGACCGGGAACGGGAAAGCGACCGGGAACGGGAAAGCGACCGGGAACGGAAAAGCCACCGGGAACGGGAAAGCGACCGGGAACGCGGAAAGCGACCGGGAACGCGGAAAGCGACTGGTATCGGGAGAGCAAGCTTGGAAGGAAACGCGAGCAAGAGAGAAAATCGATAACAAAACTTCTGAGCGGGAAAGCGACCGGGAGCTGGAAAACGACCGAGAGCGGAAAAGCGACCGGGAACGCGACGAAAACGGGAAAGTGGAGAAGGAAACGGGAGCGAGAGGGACAAACATTAGAAAAACCTCTAAAAACCCCGGGCAACGCCGGGTAACCCCGCTAGTATATATATATAATAGACAAGTGTTTTCAATCAAGTTTGTTATTTCAGGTTGTGGTCATCGTAAAGCAATTTTAAATGAATCCTAAAGCACGATTACTTTTCACCAATCATCACACCTACTTCCTTGCAGTTTCTTCAGTTCGAAAAAACTTTTTAAGAGGATTGAAATATGAGTCAGTCATTTTGAAAGGTTGGTTTATAATAACTTGAAAACCGTTGTTCTTACATAATTTCACAGAGGAATTGAGACCATCTAACAAACATAAACAATGTTAAATGCCTGCCTCTTAATTGTTTTTTCATTATTTAATTTTTTTTAAATTTCATTGCAAATATTTTTTCTATTTTTGAGCAGAACAAGAAATAAACAACATAAAATATGCCACATAAAAATATTATGCCTGCTCTCTGGTCAACCCACACACCCTATCTAAAATTTAAAAACATTGAATTGTGACCATGGGTCTATTATTTGGGAACGGAGAGTAAATGAGATGCCAGGGAAATGATGGTGAATTAATAATAAAATGTTTGAGTATGCCTTTAAAAGAAGATAGGTTTGGTTGAGAAAATATTATGGCTGGGAATTTTGAATACGTTTTAAGGCCCGAGCATGTGATGGAATGAAGTAGTGTGTTGGATCTGGCAAAAGATGATTTGTATTTTATGATGGATCGTATTGCATCAGAATGAAGTGTTTTGAAATCTTGCTAATGAGATGTTGAATATGATGTTCGAAAGTAAGGTGTTGATCAATGAGGATTTCAAGAAATTTGCAGTTATCAACACGAGATAATAAGGGCCAATAGGGATGTGATGATTTTCGAGATATATTAATTTTTTTGGTTTATGAAATAATATGTCAACAGTTTTCTTGACATTAAGAGATAAAAAATTAGATGAACACTAATGGGTTATTTTTGTGAACTTGCTGTTCATCGTTAAATAGAGTTCATCAATGTCATACTCCAATAAAAAAATTAATTTTTAGTATAATCAGCAAAAATAAGGATTTGAGGCTGTTTGATGAATTGCACATGTCATTTATGTAAACTAAAATTAATATTGAACCTTAAATATATAAAAATTCTGAAGATAACTACCTAAGGATAACTACCTTAAGATGTAGCTTTTTAAACTCGTTTTTAATTGTCTTGTATTTTGTTGGATGTACATGTTGCATTGTTGTTGTGACAAATAACAACAACTTCATATTTAGATTTTAAAATCTTCTCGATTCTATGTTTCTGCTATTTCGTAATTATATTTTATTACTTTTGAAGCAGCCACATTTGTTAACTTTGCTCAATGATAAAAACTGTTATTCTCTTTAGTTGGTGGGTATTTAATACTTTATTTAATGTTGATTTGTTTCTAAGTGACCTACATACCCCTTTGTTTTATTTATTACCAATGCTTTTATTAACTCGTCGGCTCTGTTTCTCTGTCTGTTTCTCTGTTTCAAATCTTGCAATCAATTTTTGAGTCACTTCCTGTTGATAGATTTTTTTCAAATTTTGCATACATGCTCAAGATAGAAGACAATGCAATATTCAATTATTAGTTTTACAATAAGTCAATTAATTTAGTTAATTTTATTGAGGATTTTATCGAGGGGTTTCTTGAGGGTTTTCTTGAGGGTTTTCTTGAGGGTTTTCTTGACCACAAAACGCTAACCGACTGGCAGACTATTTTACCAAGTTAACACGAACCACACTCACTGACCGCGATTCTCAAGCGTGTATGAAATTTTCATGAAAATAGTTGAGATATTTAAATTCGATGCTTTTTGATGATATTTTTATTATTATTACCAATGCTTTTATTAACTCGTCGTCTCTGTTTCTCTGTCTGTCTGTTTGTTTCTCTGTCTGTTTCAAATCTTGCAATCAATTTTTGAGTCACTTCCTGATGATAGATTTTTTCAAATTTTGCATACATGCTTAAAATAGAAGACAATGCAATATTCAATTATTAGTTTTACAATAAGTCAATTAATTTAGATAATTTTAATTAATTTCGATATTTCGATATAATTAAGATATTTCGACTTTAACATAAAATAAAAGAGTAATATAAGAAAAAATTGATTGCAAAATTTGTGTTTTAATTACATATAAGAGCATTGGTTTTAAAAATTCGTTTTTAATTTACTTGTTTAATACCAGATACAGAGTTCAGGGTTCTAGTAATACCAGGTCACACAAAACTTCCAGAAGATAAAAAACTGGAAAGGAGACCGAGAGATCCGGTATGAAAGGTTTTTTTTATTTTGTATGTGGAAGTTTTATTGTTCATTTGTTATTGTAGTTATGTCATATGTTTTGATTGCTTGTTGCAATGGTATACTTACTATGTTGCAGTGCTGTTCTTATTATGTTCCAGTGGTAATCTTAGTATCTTGCAGTGATATTCTCAATATGTTAAAGTGGTGTTCTTAATACGTTGCAGTGGTACTCTCATTATGTTGAAGTGGTGTTCTTAATATGTTGCAGTGGTATTCTCAATATGTTGAAGTGGTGTAGATTTTTTTTTGTTTTGAATTTTTTTATCTGATCAATTATTAAGTATAAACAAACATTTTAATGGTTTTCATTGAAATCAATTCCACACGTTTACAGCCCCCTCCTCCTAGATGTAACTCCATGCCCGTGGATCAAAACTGGACTGATGTATGGCCAGCATCCAAACCTGTCACTTGGTCTACTTTACCAATGCCTGTTCGAATGGGATATGTTGAGGCAAATATATATTTATGCTTAGTATTTTAGACATTTTTTTGTTTTTTTGCATTGGCTAATGTTGTTGTTTTTTTTTGTTTCTGAAAGAAATCTGAAAATAATGGGATGGTTCCTTCCAAGTATGCAAATCTTGAACTTATGAAGATTCCAAACTTTCTTCATTTGACTCCCGAACATATACGCAAGCAATGTGCTGCTATTAAAAGTAATTGTTTTCAGTTGCACACAAGTTTAATAATAAATTGCTTAACTAGATGATAATACATTTCAACTCCAATAGTTGAAACCTGTCTAATAAACAACTTATATATAACTCTAAAATAATACTTGTTCACAAACAAGATGAATTCTGAAAATCACAATAAAACATTGGCAATTATCTTACATAGTTGCATACTGGGTAGTTTATGGAAATATATTGTTATAAAAGTATTAATATCTTAGTATTTCTGCAATTAGGTTCTGTTGTGTTTTTTTTATAAATTAATGATAATAATTTTGAATTAATTACTCTAATTGTTCTATATATGTCATTTCAGAATTTTGCACAGCTTGGCCTGAAGGACTGAAGGCTGAGAACATCTCAAGTAATTTTCCTGTTGAAATAACAACTTCTGATTATGTATTTGATGGACCTTCACTAAAGGATGAAAGAGCCAGAGAAGTTAAACTCACTGTAAGATTTTGTTTCATACATTTTATTATGTCATATTAGTAGTGGTTCAAACCAATCTTATCTTTAATGAGTGTCTCGTAATGATGACAGCCATAAAAGATCAGTGAGTTGTAAATTGAATTAAGAAGACTAATAATCAAATAATCTGTTTATTATAATTTATTGTCAGAAGTTTCTTAAAAAACTTTAACAAATCAAAATAAAAAAAAATCAAAAGTTGACCTAAAAAAATTTTTTATCGTTTTCTCTTTCACCTGGCTTGTAATTCCAAAACTAACAGCTGAATTTTTTGCTTCAAGCACTGTTGGATTTTCAAGTTCTGACTTTGGCTAAACTCCAGCACAATGTTTGATGTGTTCTTGCTGATTTTAAGTACAGAAGTTTTACCTGCTGAATCTTTAATACAAGTGCAGTAGTAGTTGACAGGAACTTCTTCTTCAGCATTTTCTTATTTGAAACAACAGAAAAATATCTGCTAGCTTTTTTTTTTATCAAATTTGTAGGTACATTCAAGGTATACTTCCCTGTCTTTCATAGAAAGAACAACAAATGTTCAATTACTCAAGTGTTAGCAATTTCTGCTAACTATGAAATTTTTTGAATTCTTCACATCTGAAAACCAAGCAAAATAAAAAAATTTATAAAAACCTATCATATGTTATTTAGTTTTTTTCTGTGTTTGCCATACATTCAAATATATTTAGTTTTTACGTTCGCAAAGCAACTAGATGAACAATAGCAATAAAACAGGAAACAATAGACCAAAGAAAGCTATGCCTCTGACAATAAAACACTGATACAAAACACACCAAATATAAAACTACATTTAAAATGTTAGTTTAAAAATTAAAAAAGTTAAAAGGATAATTTAGCTCAACCATGCATATTTTAAAAAAATTGGACCCAATGAAACCCAACTCGTCGATCAAAGATACCAATGTCCACCTCTGTTGTGCCTGGAGAATGGAGAGGTTATAAAAAGGATGTGGCTCTGTAAATCAGGAAATAAAACTAGGTAATATAGTTTTGAATAGATTTTATCTATCCAAATTGTCTGATTTAAAGAGAAGCATCATTTTTATTAAGCATCTGCGTCCCGAAATCGTTATCTCGAAATCAATCGAGATTTCAAAACTGATACTACAAGGCAATTGTACTTGCTGACATCGATGACTATTATTATTAATGAGAATAATGAGTAATGTAATAGTAATGATCATTCTATGTTTATGTTTTGGTTTAGTCTGTTTCATAAACTTATTTTTTCAAATTTGTTACATAAAATTGGAATGATTATTTTAGTGTTTCGATATCCGTAATTGACCGTAATAGTAGCTCATCTAAGATATATCTTTATAATCTCGATGATATTCTTGGTTGTGTGTGAGTGTGTGCCACCTGTAGTGTGCACGACAGTGCCGTAGCCCGTATCGTCTGCAGCTGGAATTCGAAACTTTCTCAGCTTCTTTCTTGCTATTGCTGCTAACCGCATTCGCCATCGCCTATAAATAAACACGCTGGGTTTTTTCACTTTTTTAATTCTTGCATAGAGGCACTTTCTCGTGTTTGTCATCATTATCATGCCGCGTCACTAAATAAAGTAAATAAATACTTTCTATCGGCGGTAGCATTTTGTTTAGAGTCTAAATTTAGACAAATAGATGTACCGAAACTAAACAAATGAAACTTATTGATAAACTTATTTTTTCAAATTTGTTACACAGAATTGGAATGATTATTTTAGTGTTTCGATATCCGTAATTGACCGTAATAGCTCATCTAAGATATATCTTTATAATCTCGATTATATTCTTGGTTGTATGTGAGTATGTGTGTGCCACCTGTAGTGTGCACGTCGTCTGCAGCTGGAACTCGAAACTTTCTCAGCTTCTTTCTTGCCAACCGGATTCGCCATCGCATATAAATAAACCCGCTGGGTTTTCTTCACTTTCTTAATTCTTGCATACAGGTACTTTCTCGCGTTTGTCATCAATTAGAGTCTAAATTTAGACAAATAGATGTACCGAAACTAAACAAATGAAACTTATTTCAAGTTTTAAAAAACAAATAAATTTTGTATATTTTTTAATATTTAAATATTTTTTTTCAATGAATTCCTTTAATGTAGTTATTAATATTGTCTGTCGCGTATAGTTCATCATTCTATGTTATCTCGTTTTATTCGAGACAAATTTCCACTTCAGTCGAGATCCCGATATCGTATCGTATCGAAATCGCCTCGTTATTGATTGAGGCGTCTCGTATCATCGTTTAATTCGAGACAAATTTCAGAAATCGTATCGTTCCAAAAAAATAATGGGACGCAGATACTTAATTTTTATTACCTCTCTTGGTGTGTCTGGGTACATGTTATACTTCTGAAAATATGTATTAAAAGAAGGTGTTTTGGAACCAGTAAATAAAAGTATAAAAAACTCTGATTACTATTATATAATAATTGGAAAGGTCTAAAGTCTACTTCATCATATATAATATATTATGCTTAATATTTATTGGGGTGACATTTTTTATGGAACCAGGTGAAACTATCAGCTCTAAAACTCGATTATCATGCCAGAGATAAGTTTATCAGACTTGCTGGAAAGGCTTACAATAAAAGTGAGGATGTGCTTACTTTAAGGAGTGACAGGTTGTTTCATTAATAAATTATATTACCTTCAATTACTGTAATAATTTTTTGTCTTTATTTGATCATTTTTTCCTGTTGTGGAGTCGACAAATTGTCATGAATATGTTAATTTCCACTAATTTTTGTGCTCTTGAACATGTTAAATGTTTAAATGTATATAAAAAATTTCAATTAGATAAATTATTTATATAATGGAGTTTATAAAAGTCAGAAGTGTTTCATATTATTGTTCAGTTGCATAATTTATCTTTTTGCAGGTGTCCATTGAAACAGCAAAACTATGATTACCTCATTTACCTTCTTACTGCCCTCTACAAGGAGTCCTGTGTATGTTTATTAATAGTTTTTACTTCAATTGATGTGTGCTTCTATGGTCTTAGTCATGACTTCAATCTTTAAATTTCTCCACATTTTGTTATAGGACCATAATTGTATGCACATCATTTGCCATACTACTAGTATGTGCTAATTTAATCTAGTAAAATTAATAATATGTAAGTCTCAATTTCTATACACATTGGTACCTCAACATACATGAGTGTCCTAACCTAGGAGTTTTAGATACGAGGAAACCAGGAAACCGTTTTGAGGAACCTTTTGTTTAGCGTTTTGTTTAGCAGGTACACAAAGTGCAACTCACAAAACCTATGATGCAGCCATGTGTCAGTGAGAATGCTCATTCAAACCTTTGTTTCTGTATGTATTTTTGCCTAAGTTTGATTCTGGCAAATATAAACAAGAAGCGACAACATCAAAGAATCTACTTATATCATCTCCCAGCCTCACTCACTAGCAATAATTACCAGACTTGCAAAAGCACATTCACATAAATAGCAATGATGTTCCACATATAAAATATTTAATCACAAGTCCATCCTTTTTTTTCTTTAATAAGGAACATTGTAACCAGACGCACATATACATAACTAAGAAAGCTGTCTAGCAACGTTAACATTTGAAATATTTAATCACAAGCCCATCATTTTTTCTTCATAAGGCATTGTATTCACACGATTAAAATGTGTGTGGAAGCTGCTTACTTGATGATTATTGGGAGATTCCAGGTTTTTAAACTAAATTTTAGTTTTTTAATTTAATTGAATTTTAAAACAATTTAAAATGCGGTAGGACTATGTAGGCTTCCATACATTTTTCTTGCTTTCAAGATAGACATGTGAGCCCATCCTCCTGCATCATAATGCATCTCAAATACTTAATCAAGCCCATTCTAATAATGTGAGGATAAACATGTGTTTATATGCTGTATGGAACATATATGTGTGTGGAAGCACCCTGTTGATTATTGGGAAGATTCAAAGAGACAGCTTAGATGTTATTTGATTATTTTATAATTATGTAGCCTAGATTAAAAAAAATACGCTTGTGCCAATAAAACTCTAGTTTATGATAAGTTGGGCTTACTGTTTTGTGCATTTACAGTACTCAATCACATTTCTTTTTGTAACTTTGGGTCTGAAGAAAGTGTTTTATACAATATTTTTCATTTAAAAATACATTGTTCTATTCAAAAACAAGTAAGAAAAACAACTGGAAATTTTTGGGACTGAAACATATTAATGGCATTTCAATCGGGAAAATTGCTTTGAGATATCAGATAATTGACACACCAGCAAGGTTACAGAACGAATAAAACTCGTATGTCAAGGTACCACTGTATTTTGCCTCACGATATATATATATATATATATATATATATATATATATATATATATATATATGTGTGTGTGTGTGTGTGTGTGTGTGTGTCTATGTATGTATGTATGTATGTATATGTAACTTTACTAATAAAATATTTAGTTGTTTGTTTGATTGTTTTGTAAATTACAGAAAACAGAAACATGGGAGTCAGAAAAAACCTTGCAAGACATGGAAAAATATTTCTGGGAAATTAATGCATCCAGGAAAAACGTTGTTGATGTTGTGAAGAAAATTAAATCTGTAAGTACTGTGTGTTATAATTTACAGGTGTTAAAACACATTTTTTAGTAAGTTTATGAAGTCTGTTATGCGACAAAAGTTTGTAAGCAGTATAAGCAGGGACACTATAATGTTATCCCAGCATTGGAGACAAATTGGGTTAAGGATGTAGTTTTAGTCCACTTTTTCTAGCTATGAATGAATGACGTGAATAAACTCAAAGACACTTTTTATTATATTTTAATTTAAATGTAAGTTAAAATATATTAGAACTAGTGTTATTTAAAGTCAGATTAAATCAAATGTAGTCCGGATAACTGGAGTGTCTGGCATAATTAACAGTTCTATATTAGCAAAAACGCACTACGTACATTAGTTAAATTCTCTCTTTTCTTTTCCTTCCCTTTTTTTTTTATTTCTTTTTCTCTCTTTCCTCCATCTCCTTCCTTTCTTTGTTTTTCTATCTTTCTATCGAATAGTTCCTGAAGGTTTTTGCAAGTTAATGTAAATGTAAATATCAAATCAATTGAGCATATGCTGGTTCGCTGAAAGTAAACCAAGAATAGCTAATATTTTAATCTGACAAGTCAGATTAAACCAAATGTAGTTTAAAAACTGGTGTGGGTGGTATGAATCGCACCCGACGCATGCATGTGCTACGTATCTTGGTGCATATTCCTCTCTTTTTCTCTATCTCTTTCACTCTTCTCAAAAGTAACAGAGTTATCTTAGTAATGAATAATTTTGTTCTGGCTGAATAACGTAAAGAAATAAAAATATTTATAATTTACTGGAAAAGTTATTTAATCAATCATTTATAATGCAAAGAAATTTGTGTATTTCAATTATATTTTTACCAATAGTTGTTGCAGTAAAAAACACCACTTGCATTAAGACTCTGCAACTGCAGATAACTAGCTGGCCATCAATGTTCTTGCTATCTATGGTTACAGGGCTGAAATGTGGGACTGCAAGTTGGAGTTTTTGCTGATAACTTGAGTGGAATGTACTCAGACGGATAAGTTTTTGCAATGACTTGGTCAATATTTATACAAGTCATCTTATTAACAAAGTTTCAAGTTATTTCATTAATTTTAAATTAATCTTGATCTCATTATTTATCACCAAAGCAGTTTTTTAGATATATAAATGGTTCAACAGGTTGGGGGGCTGTCCATATAAATGGTTCAACACGTTGGGGGGCTGTCCATTTATTGTGTACACACCAAGTGGGAGAGGAGTGTCCCAACTGAATGATTTGCATGGATAGAAAGGGGTTATTCTAACAAATGCGTATGTATGCAAATATTTAAATCGTATATCAAAATATGTACTTAATTTCTTATGTCTGTATGGACATATTTATGTTAATAATTTGTGCTTCCCTGATAGGTGGTGCTATAAATTCCATCATTTTTGACTATTAATATTATAATTTCTAATGGATCAGATAACCATGTGGTACAGATAAATTTGTTGCATTCTAAATAATATTTAATATCAACAATTGTTGCAAAATTGTCAATTTGACTAAACCGTTCTTTGAGAATTTGAAAAAAGAAGTACTGGAGTAACCCCCTTCCCTGGTCATTGACCATTTTTTAAAAAGAAATTGACTATTTTTTAGAGAAAATATGAAAGTTTCTGCACTAAACTTTTTTCGTTTTCCCCCTGCCGTGAAAATGGCAATTTTAGGGTGGTTTTAAGTACTTCTATACTGCAGGTAGGATTTACGGCCACAGTGCATAAGGGGAGGTAGTATAAAAAAAGTATGAGGTGCAACAGGGGCAAGGGTTGTCAAAATATGTAATGTATGGAAGCCCCTTTGCCAGAATGCACCAAATCATTATTAGTATTTTGTTCATTCTTTTCAACTTCATTTGCTTGGGCTAACTTTTGAGTCATAATATTTGTCAAGTGATTTTTACTCATACTTGAAAACATTTCATTTGTAGGTTTCTCAAGAACTCCCTGAAGTGACCGAAAATGCAAAAATAGTGAAAAAGCTACCTGAGAATCCGAGTGATGAAGATGTTTTGAATTTAAAAGAAGTGAAAGATTATAAGAAAGTGGTAGAAAAGTTATTGAATGGAAATGAAACGCTCAGCACTGTTAAAAGCTATAAAGCTACTGTAAAAAATCTTCTTGGTCTTAAATGATTGGCCAGTTGCCAAAATAAATAAAATAAATTGAAGGACTTGAAATCAGAGGCTGTTCATTGATGTGCGAATAATTTTATTTAGGTAAGAGTTAGAAGGTTTGCACTATTATTGCATTTTGTATTTAAAATAAAAATTGTACACTTTCGTGCCCTTAATATTTGATCTAATATTGTATTGTGTATTAACTATAAACTATTAATTTAAAACAATGGTAATGAATTGTCCTGCATTTTGCCTAGCCCTGTTCAAGTTGATAAATCGGGGTATTTATTTAATTTAAGGTGTTTCAATCAGGGTATCAAAAGTTTTATTTTCTGCCACCTGGTAATTTGTTTTGTTTTGTTTATTTAGCGTCCTTCCATAAAAAATGCCACCTGGTGCAGCATACCGCTATAAAAATTTTTTATGTTAAGGTGTCTAAGTTAAGACAATATCTGGGAAATTTTTGCAAAACAGTTGATGAGGTGGCAGAAATATGTAGCACTGGGACCATGACACAGAAAAATCTAATAGGCAATTTAAAATCTGAGTACTCGTAGGTAATCAGGCACATTCTGATTCCGGAGTTCTGGTCAAATAATGCGTATAGTCTTGGGTATCATTTATTCTGAGCCCTCTCCTGAAGCAGAGTCATTGGGGGTGCTTTTGAAATTCTACTGGTTGTGGGTAGGTTCTATCACATTTAAAAAACAATAAATGTGATTTCTGATTAATATTAGTATTGCATTAAAGAGACAAAATTCAGAGTGCACATTCAGGAACTGTCTGGGGAATGCATGTATTAAGGGAAACAACAATTAGACGAAATTTAATATAAATACATGAGTTGGATGTTAATAACCAAGTTAAAACCATTAATTAAATTAAATATAAAAAATTACATAAATCTTTGGGCCCTTTGCTTTTTGTGATCCCTGGACTTTGTCTATAGGTAGGTACAACAAATAATATGAAGCCACAGTTCCCACCCTAATGGCCAGTAACTTAGCACATAAATTGTTAAACAGAGCTGTTAAAAAAATTAAATCTGTTCAAAATAAAATTAAAATGCTTCTAAATAAAAATTTGATTCATGGCCTCCTTAGTCATTGCAGCTAAGAGCTGATTGCCAAAAATCGGAAGTGGGAGTCTCGAGACTTTTTTTAAAGTCTTTGTCTTGGGTAAAAAAATTACTGTTTTGTCTCGGTCTTGGTAAAAAAAATTGTGCTGTCTTGCCTCGGCCTCGTCTTGAAAAGACCTGACAGAACGCAGGAAATCATAAAAAATAAGCAAAAAAACAAGAAATTAAAAGAAAGTCTGTCTAGTCTATAACGAACATTCAATATTCCGCTAATTATAATGACTGGCAATAGTTAATTTTAGACAATAATAATAGAATAACGTTATTGAATCAGCTAATAGAGTTGAAAGAAGTTAGGTTAGTAAGAGTCATAGAAGAGCATTCTAATAATAAAGTTACAAGCAAAACTAGCAGAGTGATGTTGCATTGAAGGGAGTACAAAATCATGTTTCCTCTTGCGAAGAATATGACCATGATTTATCATTACGTGGTCATACTCATTTGTAAACATTTCACTTTCATTCACACTGACATAATCTAAATGGCCATATTCTCAGGTGAGACGTTCTTCTTGCTTGACCAGCGAATTGCTTGATGTCACAAGTGTCTACCAACCCGTGGGTAGTCATAGACACCTTTCACTCTTCCCCATCAGCATTTTTTCATAAACTGTTTGAGTTTTAACTTCGAACCCTTTACCAGGAGGTGTAACTTCTGCCGGTATAACACTTTGGAAAGAAAGCAAGGAGCTAAATCTGGCTCTTGTTTAATGCCTTTCACAGAACTAATATTGTTTGTTTCTTGTTCCTTATGTTCATTCTTGCTAAATCTTGACAAGAAACATAATCTTTTTGTTAAAAGAATGAGGTAATGTAAATAAGCCAAAGTTGAGGCTCTTTGACATTGGCTGGCAAGTTGGTAAGCTCCGCCTCCATACCAATTACGAACAACTTATATATAGTCTGAAAGTGCGCGAAAAATCTGTTTGTTGTGAAGTCACGCCGTTGTTGTTTCAGTAAATCTATCGTGTTTTGTCTGCATTTGCTAACATCTAACGAGTTTAGTTCATTCTCATTGTGTTATAATAATCAGTTAAATTCGTTGTGTTATAATAATCAGTTAGATTTTTTGATCGAAACTTTGTTACAATATGAAGAGCAGTTAGATAAAATTAGAGCCGATAATTTAGCAGATATGTTGTTGGACAGTTTACTAATATATGTGAAGTTTTGAAAGAAATTAAAAGTAATCTGGCTCTTCTTGTCAGTCCGCCAACGACAGCAGTTAATACGGCAGTTCCGGAAAACGTTCATTTCCCCATGCACTCCATGGTACAATTTGACCAGTTGGATTCAAAATTAGAATCTAAAGAATTATTTGATGCTCTGGTAAGTCAATTACAGCATGTACTTAGATATCTAAAATTTTTGTATTAGGTTATCACTATCATAAATTCAAACATTTGTATAGGTGATTGACTTACAAAAGCTTGGGGGAGACACAATGGCAGAGGCGTGTCGTAGGCTGCTCCGGTACACCATGGATGATGGGCTGGCTGAAAAGTTCAATTGGAAAGGGAGTGGTGGTAAAAGAAAAATGGAAAGCACCTTTTTCAAAGAACTTATCATTAGTTAGCTTAACTAAACTATTAGCAAAGTCATTTTAAAAACATTAGATATCTAACAACTATTTTTTTAAACTATTTCTCAGAAACTCTCCAAACCAATAGACGCTTCCACGATTCGTCAGCCAAGGAAATTGAGGTTGTGACAAAGAAGTGGATAAAGTTTGCACATGAGAGGCTGAACCGCAAGGAGAAGAAATGACCTTTATATAGAGCTCAAAAGACTTTTTTTAAATAAACTTTTTTATAAATTTGCAAATATTGTTTCAGTTTTGTCTATTGATGAACGTATTTGAAGTGATAATAATTTGCATGAGCAAATAATAGAGGAGGTTTCTAAAGCGTTACATTGTAAACGTTTCTAAAACGTTACACAGGAAACGTTTCTAAAACGTTACACGGGAAACGTTTCTAAAACGTTACACGGGAAACGTTTCTAAAACGTTACTCAGGAAACGTTTCTTTAACGCACAGCCGATGAGCAAAACAACCGAAAAGAAACGCGTTTCTTGTAACCGAAAATGAACGGTTAAGAAACGTTACAAAGTGGTTACAATGTTTACTGGGTTGTGTATGAGCAAATAAGTGCTTATCTAACTGCTTTCTCACTTCTTCCCTCTTCTCAATCTGGCTTCAGCCTGGCCACTCTACTGAAACTGCTCTACTTAAGCTTCATAATGACCTTATTGTTTCTTCTGACTCTGGCCTCTCTACCCTTCTTCTTTGTCTTGATTATTCATCTGCATTTGATACAGTTGATCACTCACTGTTGTTGGATGTACTTGATAAATCCTTTAATATAACTAGCGATGCTCTCCGGTGGATTAAATCTTATCTATCTGGTAGATATTCCTATGTTTCTATTGAATCTTCTAAATCTACTCCTGTAACTTTGAGCTACGGTGTCCCTCAAGGGTCTATTCTTGGTCCTTTACTGTTTATTCTCTATACTTCTGAACTTCCTCATATTATATCTTCTCACTCTCTCAATAGCCAAATGTATGCCGATGACTCTTATGTCTATTCTACTTTCTCTAACTCTTCTCTTGAGTCTGTTCTTAACAAAATAGCTGCCTGCCTTCAATCTATTATATCCTGGAGTTCTTCTATGTGTCTTAAACTTAATCCTGACAAGTTTGAACTAATCTATTTCAACAAGTCCTCTAAATCCCTAAATCCTCTTCCTTTGGTTTTGCCACCACCATCTTCTCTTTCCATTTCTCCTTCTCCCTTGATTCGTAGCTTAGGTTTTCTCTTTGACTCTAACTTGTCGCTAACCCCCCAAATTACTTCTGTTACTAAATCCTGCTACTTTCATCTTTGCCGTATTAAGCAGCTTCGTCCACTTCTGGATGATCCTTCGCTGCAACTTCTAGTCTCTTCTCTTGTCCTGTCTCGAATTGACTACTGCAATTCTCTATACTATGGTCTTCCTGACACTACCCTCTATCCTCTCTCTAAAGCCTTCAACTCGGCTGCTCGCTTAGTTTCTCGCACCTCCTACTCCTCTCACATCTCTCCATCTCTTGTTCTTCTCCATTGGCTTCCTCTCAGATATAGGGTGATTTTTAAAATCTGTTTAATAATGTACAAAATAAAAAATTGCCTTTCTCCTCTCTACTTAACTAATTTAATACATATCCCTCCTAAGTCTGGTCTTCGTTCTTCTTCTCGTAATCACTCTCGCACAGGGGCGGCGCCAGGAATTTTGTTCTGGGGGGGTCCAAAATGTCCAAAGACAAGTTGAAGTATATATATATATATATATATATATATATATATATATATATATATATATATATATATATATATATATATATATATATATATATATATATATATATATATATATATATATATATATATATATATATATATATATATATATATATATATATATATATATATATATATATATATATATATATATATATATATATATATATATATATATATATATATATATATATATATATATATATATATATATATATATATATATATATAGTTTATAGTCCTTTGCTCATTTTTTTTTAAACTGAAATAGAACTATGTAAGAAATAAATTTTTTTGACTATTTTGAGTCTGCAGTATTTTTTTTTGTATCTTTAATAATTTAGTAATGAAAGAAAAGAAAGACTGCAAACTGTAGGTAGTCAAACTCAGTTTCAAACCAGTTAAAAATACAGTGAGATTCAAGTACCCCCCCCCCCCCCCAGTAAAAAAGTCTTTGGATTTGCAAAAATCCCACCGGTGACACCTATCGGAGCTGGGGGGGTCCGGACCCCTGGACCCCCCCTCCCAGCGCCGCGCCTGCTCTCGCATCTTCACTATTAAGCATTCTTTTGCTAAACGCTCTTTCTCCTACTCTGGTCCCTATCTCTGGAACTCTCTTCCTTCTTCTCTTACTAACTCTACTTCTCTCACAGTTTTCCGTCGTGGACTTAAAACATATCTGTTTACTAAGTTCACGACCGAGCGCTATTGAACACTGCGGAAATAGCGCTATATAAATAATTGATTGATTGATTGATAGCATTTTACAGTGGTTCCTTTCGCTTTTTGTCATATCGTGACTGTGACTAACCGAGATCTTGCCGATCTTGCGATATTGATCCTCTGCATGTTTTAGCATGGTCGAGAGCCTTGAACCAGAAAAGTTCCACACTGAACGATTTAGATACATATTTCCCAATATCATGAATATTATAAACTTTTACAACTCTCTTTCTTGCCCATCATAAAATTCCATATTTAATCTACTTGATATTTTTCTCATAATTTCGGTGGATGAGGGTTGAACCGTAAACTTCCCTAAATACAGCTTTGTTTATGGTTTATACTTATGTATAATTTTTAATATCACAACCAACGATTTTCTTTGATAAAAAATATTAAAGACTTATTTGTTAACGTACTTCATACTTCACTTTTCACATTGTTTATCAGTTCAGCTCAGAATGGCTGACACGTCGTCCGTCGAAACGGCGCGGTCGAAACATATTCGGGAAAAGCTATTTCAATGGGATGATAAACTGAACGCAAAAGCTGTTTTAACAGATGTTCAGAAAGACAGTGTCATTGATGTAACCTCGCAGTCTAATATTAGGCGTTTACCTATTGAGGTTTGCATAAAATAAAAATCTACCAATTTTAAATAATAGTAATCTAAAATTTAGTCACTAACAATATTATTTGACAGTGTTCAAATAACTCTTAGTAGTGCGAGGCTATTTTTTTGGAAAACAATTGAGCTTGTATAAAAATATGTTGTTAAACTAGTTAAACTACACTACATATACTTAAATATACTACATTAAAAATCTGCTTGCTTATGCTTTATAAATTCATACCAAACTTTTTATATAATTGCAGAAGAATATTTATCAATAATTAATTTGTATGTGCCCATGATTGCATTTTCAAAAATCCAGCTGTACAAGTTATGAAATGTAAATGTAAATGTTGTTAAATGTTTAATAACTTATATAGCGCCTTTTCCAGAGTTCAAAGGCACTGTTTTTTTACATGCCTCACAGAGAGAACGATTTTACCCGCTAAGTTTTTCGTTGACATGGGCTACTAGGCAGTGAGTGCGAGTCTAACCGTGAAGCTTTCAAATTCAAGGCTAACACTCTACCAACTCAGCTAACCTAGCACCTGGCTGGCTAATTAGTTGTGCTTGAAAAAATTATCTTAGAAACGTTTTCAATTGTTTTTGGCATCACACTTTTAATATTATTTTGCTTTTATCAGTGCATGCACTGATCATTATGGTATGTTGTGATTTGCTCCAATGCAAAAATTTTTCAGAAAGTTGTTATTGTATTTGTTTAATTAAAAACTCGCTTAGGTGGTTTTTAAATAGATAAATCAGAACCTGTTTTTTTTATTTACTTTGTTTGTCTACTTAGCTTCCACTTGATGATTTTCCAACAATTCTTTCAAATGGAAAGGATTGCTCCAGTAATTCTTCTGAACAAATCAATACTGCACAAGAGGCATGTTTTAAATGGATGAACATTTAATTAATAATTATTATAAGTTGAATAATATATATAAAATATGGTATTGTTGTATTTTATGTCCTACACAGTGATTTATTTTTGTTAGTTCTTCAATTGGTATGCAGAAGCTGAAAGCCTCATGGAGAAAGAAGGGGATGACCATCAAATGTTTGAGCTGAAATATTTAAAAAATGATTAATTTAATTAATTACATGAACAATTTTTTGTCATGTTGTTTTATGTATGTCTTAAATGTGATCATTAATGAGTAATATTTATTTTATATTTTTAGTTTGCTCTTATTATGAAATTGTTTCTTTAAAACAGAGAATTTGTTGAAAATTTAAAGAACTATGTCAGTCAGTGCGATAAAGTTATAGAAGAAACTGAGCAATGTTTAGAGTTCTTAACAGTTTTGAAGACCGATTACATAAGAGTTGCAACAAAAACAAATGCTCTTCATGAAGCTTGTGAAAATTTGCTTGAAGAACAGGTGACAAACATTTGTTATATTTTCTCTGTTCTGACTGAATTTTTATATATAATTTTTAAGGACTAATAAATCGGTTAGGGACGAACCAAAGGCCATATTTTGTTGAACTCTGAATTTTTCTGAATAGCTTCGGCCGAAGCGGAATATTCGCATCGGTAAAATGATACAAACATGTACAAATACTAAACAAGACACTGAAAAATTATTGCTACGAATGTACAATTTATTGAAAAAATTAAGATAGATATAAAAGTAATCAGATTAAAAAAGTGAATAGTATCTAATTAAAAAATTATATAATTTATATATGCTTGTATGTATCAGCTAGAATGTTGAACAAAAAGGGTTCACTACTTGTGCTACTGTCATAATCACCATCTTTTATCTCTTCGTTCAATTGTAAAAATGGACAGAAACTTTTTAGCTGATATCATATGGCTCATTCGAACTACTATGCTCAACCATGTACCCAACCCATTACACGGTCATTTCCGATTTTGGTGAGTACCCAGGACAGGAGATTAAATTTCAAATAAAACAACAAAGGCATCCCTGCTTTGTTTTTATCTAATTAAATGACATAAATTATTTGTGAATTCAATAAGTTTAGGATTTTGGCTTCAGCCACCGTTTGAAGCCAAATTTGTAATTGTTCTGAATGTCTAAACTTCAGGTAGAAGTTGAAGCGAAGTTTACTAAATTTCTAATTACGTTTTTAGAATGTGTTTGGTTATATTGTCAATTGTCATTGAATACTTCCATAATAAGTGTGTTTAATTTTTGTTTTTTTTTATCAACAAATAAATCTTCTATTTCATCCCTCTTTTAAGCAACAATAATGTAAGGCTGCAAATTTTAGATTTTGTTGAAAGTTTATAATGTTTTTCAGACTCAATGTGTTAATGCAGCAGAATGTATCAACAGCCGTCTCTCATATTTCTCAGAACTGGACCGAATATCTAGTGTTTGTCTCTATTTTATTTTATTGTTTATAATATAAATATTATACAGTAGTAGTTATTATATTTGTTCATTTATTTATTTAGTATGTTCTCTGTTCTTCCCCCATTAATTTTTGCAGAGGAGGGAATTATTTTTGATCTGCTCATCCTAGGCATCTGTAACTAATGCTATGCCACAGGATAAACATATAATAAATAGCAGATTTGTTTAAAAATGCTTAAACTATTGTTTTAACTTTGTTAGACAAATTAAATTTTAGTTTTGTCACGTTTGTACCAAAGCTCTGCTGCCTTGGAATACTTTTTTTTGGCCATATAAAAAGGAAATTTTTTAGAAAACTATTTTGTTCTTCTCTTTGAGAACTATCTCCATTTCATTCAAATTGATCCAGTTAAGATTTGTATAAAACACAAACAGACAGTGGTTTTGCCCGTCCCAAGGACAGATGTTTTGAAATTACGATTAACTTTGACTACATTTTTTGTATTAATATAAGTTTATTAATTATTTTATTATTTATTTATTTATTTAATATTGTATTTATTTACTAATTAATTAAGTTATGTATTTATTTATTTATTTATATTTATTTATTTATTTGTTTGTTTGTTTGTTTATTTATTTAGTTATTTATTTATTTATTCATTCATTTATTTATTTATTTATTTATTTATTTTATTTATTTATTTATTTATAACAATACAACGAAAAAATTGTTTTATCGTTCGTATGTATTCCAAAACAAATGAAAAAAAATAGATTAAAATATTAATAATTTTTTATATTTTGAATTAATTTAAGTAAGGTAAATATTTTTTAATTTATTTAATTACTAGCGGGGTTACCCGGCGTTGCCCGGGGTTTTTAGAGGTTTTTCTAATGTTTGTCTCTCTCGCTCCCGTTCCCTTCTCCACTTTCCCGTTTTCGTAGCGTTCCCGGTCGCTTTTCCGCTCTCGGTCGTTTTCCAGCTCCCGGTCGCTTTCCCGCTCAGAAGTTTTGTTATCGATTTTCTCTCTTGCTCGCGTTTCCTTCCAAGGCTCTCCCGATTCCAGTCGCTTTCCGCGTTCCCGGTCGCTTTCCGCGTTCCCGGTCGCTTTCCGCGTTCCCGGTCGCTTTCCCGTTCCCGGTCGCTTTCCCGTTCCCGGTCGCTTTCCCGTTCCCGGTCGCTTTCCCGTTCCCGCTTGCTCTCCCGTTCCCGGTCATGCTTGCTCTCCCATTCCCGGTCACGGTTGCTCTCCCGTTCACGCTCATTTTTTCTTTTCCATTCTTTCATAACTTCTGTTAGCCTATAAAACGTAAAATAGATTTGCTAAGACTATATATATATATATGATTGTTTGTGGGTTAGTTTGTCTATTATAGAAACGGGAAAGCGACCCGGAACGGACAGCGAGCGGGAACGGAAAAGCAAGCGTGAGCGGGAATGGGAGAGCAAACGTGAGCGGGAAAGCGACCGGGAGTGGTAAAGCGACCGGGAGCGGGAAAGCGACCGGCAGCGGGAAAACGACCGAAAACGGGAAAGCGAACGGGAGTGGGAAAGCAGGTGGGAAAGGAAACGGGAGAGAAAGAGACAAACATTATAAAAACCTCTAAAAAACCCGGGAAACGCCGGGTATCTCCGCTAGTACATACATAAACACACACACAGACACACATACATTCACATACACATACATACATACACACATACATACGCACATACATATATATATAGTTCCCGCTCGCTCACCCGCTCCGCTCATTTTGTGACGGATTTCAAATTTAATTCATAGGAAAAACAAATCTAATAAATAAATAAATATATATATATATATGTATATATATATATATATATATATTATATATATATATATATATATATTATATATATATATATATATATATATATATATATATATATATATATATTACTTTATTTGTCAATTATTAAAATTCATATATATAATTTGATATATATATATATATATATATATATATATATATATATATATATATATATATATATATATATATATATATATATATATATATACATATATATATATATATCAATGATAAAAAATTGTATTTAATAACTACTGAATACTAATAGAAATATCTTCGATAATATAGTAGCTATACGACTAATTACGTAAGCGTGACAAAATCATTAAGTGAGTGACGTGGGCTACTACAATATAGATTAATTTGTGCTGATCACTGACTGACTCACTCTGGAATACTCACTTTTTATTATTTTACTATATGAATTATTTACATTTTTTATATTTCAAAATGTTTTTATTTAACTATATTATTACAACATGTATTGCCGAAGGATGTACATAACATAGCTGTTAATTTTTAATTAGCTTATTAATATTTATGTCACCAAGTGTTGAATTCCTAAGGATGGGTTTTTTACAAAAAGCGTTTCCCCCGATAGATCATATACTTCCTTGGCTGAGGTTTTCCCTACATTTGCTAGATAGCAGTTGAAAAAAATGAAAAGTAGGAAATAATTAAATAATATTTAAAAAAACCGTCTAAGGATTGCCATTTAGCAAAAAATACTAAAAATTAGAAAATAATTTATTTTATTTAATTTTAGTTCAACGAGCACCTTAGTCGACTTACAACTACACTTGCATACAATACATTAATACAAATAATAATTTAAATTTCACATATGCATTAGTTTTTCCTTAATTCGCTAGATGGTAGTTGGAAAAAGGCTAAAAATTAGAAAATAATAATTAAATATTAATTTTAATTTAACGGGCACCTAAGTCGCCTTACAACTACCTAGTTGTAAGGCGACTTATATATATTTCCTCAATTAAAAGTTTTTTTTTATTTTTAGAAAATCAATGCACCAACATTTAGCATAAACAGTGAATCATTTCTTCCAATTCTCGTTCGGATAGATGAATGTATAGAATATTTGAGCCAGCACGTGAGTCTATTTTGTTGTTTAAGATTGCTTTTCTACATATGTGAGTCTTGTTTAATACAAAGTTTGTATTGATACACAAGACATTTGTTTAAATGTGCGGAACATTTGTATCAATGTTCGTGACATTTGTATTAATGTACAGGATATTTGTATTAATGTACAGGATATTTGTATTAATGTACAGGACATTTGTTTTAATGTACAGGATATTTGTTTTAATGTACAGGACATTTGTATTAATGTATGGGACATTTTTTTTCTCTTTTAAGCCACAATACAAGGAGTCTTCAACATATTTGATGAAATTTCACATGTGTTTGGCACGAGCCCTTTCTCTTGTCAAAGCACATGTCTTCAGTGCCCTTCAAACTGCCACACAACTTGTAATTCAGATGAATGTGAGTAATTTTTGTTTTAATTTCTCGTTTGTTTTAACTGATATTTTTTATTCTTAGCACATCAATATATAGATACTAGCGGGGTGCCCGGCGTTGCCCGAGGTTTTTAGAGGTTTCCTTTCCCGGTCGCTTTCCCGTTCCCGGCCACTTTCCCGTTTCCGGCCGCTTTCCCGTCCACTTTCCCGTTCCCGGCCGCTTTCCCGCTCCCGTTTGCCTCCCGTTCCCGGTCGCTTTTCCGTTCCCAGTCGCGTTCCCGCTCACGCTTGCTCTCCTGTTCCCGCTCACGCTCGCTCTGCTGTTCCCGTTCTTGCTCATTTTTTTTTCATTCTTTCGTAACTTCTTTTAGCCCTTCAAAACGTAAAATAGATTTGCTAAAACTGGCTAAAACTTGCTTGAAGCCTTCAAACGTTGTTACGTAAACTAAATATGAATTCTATTACGCAATTACCAATTAATTACCGCAACTATTAAAAATAAATAACCAAGAATCAGTAAATAACATATTCGGTTGAATTTCAGTTGTAAATATGTATTTATATAAAATTATAATTAAATAAAAAAAATTTCTAAATTTTTTGTTAACATTTAATTCATATATAGAAAAAAACTTGTCATACAACAACCGAAACTATTCGGCTTAATAAATAACCAAGATTCAGTAAATAACATATTCGGTTGAATTTTAGTTGTAATTTTTATTAATAAATAAAATTTTCTATATTTTTGTTAACATTTATTTAATTAATAAGTCCGCGGTCAGCATTTTACCCACCCCGACGCGTTTCAATACTAACAGATTACGCATTGTATATTCTTCGAAATAAGGCGATCCAGGCCGAATTTTTCAAAACCCTTTCTCAGTGAGCACCTAAAACTCAAGAGAAAGATATATTCCAAATTTCATTACAATCCGTTCAGTGGTTTTTGCGATTTCGTGATGAGTCAGTCAGTCAGTGGTATTTGAGTTTTATATATATAGATTCAAGCACATTTTTTATTAAGTATTAGGTTTTGAACAGCATTAGTGCTTATGCTTTTTAAACATCTAACAATATAATTATTTTATTTTTAACATGCTGATATACCTGGTGTTTTCAGGTTTTTGGGGTGTTTTCATTGTTTTTCTCTCACACTATTTGTTTCTCTATATATTTCTCCCTGTTTTTCCTCTCTTTTTCTCACCATATCTGTTTGCTTGGGGTACCCCTCGTTTTCATGGTTTTTATTTACCGAAGAATTTTTTAGAGATTTGTTGGTTTTTTTTAAAAGCGATTATTATTTTTTAATTTAAAAAATTTATGGTAAAATATCTGTTTATTTTATTCCATATTGATTCGAAAATAGCTTACATTTTCCATCCTCCTAATCGAGTTGAAATCTGGAGGGTTTATTTGTTGCTGCAGACTTTACATTCTATTAAATTTTCAGACTTATGAGTGAATTATTGAATAAAATCACTTTGAAAGTGAATTATTGAATAAAATCAATTACCAACTTATGAATGAATTATTGAATAAAATCAATTAAAACTTTAAAAAGGTTTTAAAAATTACAAATTTTATACAGAAAAACAAACTTTAAATTTTTAGGTTATTTAAAGAAAGTGACATTTAATTTGTATATTTAAAATTTGCTTAATAAAATCCTCACATACTTCACATATTAAGTATTTAGAAGACTGTGGTCAATGTTTGTATATTTTATAGACTTTACTATCATCAAAACATAATTTACAAAACATTTATAGCTGCCGACTTACAAAATTATAAAGGATTTTTAAAACACAATTTTTTTTACGGTTTTCTTGTTTCCTATATAAGGACTACATACCTGTCAAATTTTGTTCAGATTGCTTTACTGGTTGTGATTTTTACAGAAGACAGACAGTCGTTTTTAAACTCTTGTATTAACTTCACTGCCAGTCTTGCTTCCTTACTGCTTACTTGCTTGCTTGTTACTTTGCTTCCTTGAATTATTGCGAACCTTGAAAGTGAAATTTAACTAACTCCCTGTCATCCAATCGGGCTGAAATTAGATTTATAGGCTTGCTCCTCTTCTATTAAAGTTTAACTGTTTTCTGAGAAAAATTGTTTAATTAAATATAATAATTATTTACGTTTTAGAACAAATCAAACACAATTATATAGATGTTTGCATATATAAATTCAAAAAAATGTCATTTTAATTTAAAAGAAAAAATTGCAATAAATCAAAAAGTCAGCGAATCTTGAAATATAAGGAATTTGTGAAAAAAACCTCGTTTTTACGGCTTACTTGTTATATATAGAAATTATCATTTCATGAGTTTTTAAAATTTTTTAAAAAGTGGTTGCATGTAATAATGTACTTGATGTGGATGATTGTTGGCAGAAAGAAGAAATGAAGGTCTTTTTGTGTCAAAACTGGTTAGAAATCAGAGCATTCGTTGCAGTAGGTCCAAAGCTAACCAATTATTTATGCTTCAATTTCCATTGAATCTAAGTAGCTATTATATATTGTGACTAAATTTTCTCTTATATGAGGATGCATTACAGTGTGTAGAAAGACTCCAAATTGGCCAAAAAGCACACTACTGTATTAAGTACAGGCCTGGGTGAAGATGCCCAAATGTTTATTCGATGTTTTGATGAGCTCCCCATATGTGATGAAGTAATAGATTTTAGTTTGTAGTTGACCAGATAGAACAGGTTCATTACTAAAGATTTGGCATAATACTTTATATATAGAAACAATAGAAAAACCCCGGGCAATAACGGGTACCCCACTAATTGCAAATAATAAGGCATGGGGTTCTCTGTCTTTGAGGTATTTAATGAAGTCTCACTCTCATCTTTTATTGGTTGCAACCAGTTTCAGGTTTTTTTTTACTAAACCTGTGCTGACTACTTAATTTAATAGCATTGAAAGCAATTTTGTTTAGATTGTCATTTTTTTCTTAAATGCAGAATAATCAGGAAAAGACAGGAGAAGATGCCTTCATATTATTATATGGTAAATTCAGAACATATGCCCCTAAGGTCAAGGTTCATATAGAAAAAGTTGAGCAAAGATTGGATAAAAGTTCTGAGTGAGTCCTCATTTCCTGTAGCCTAATCATCAGATGTGTTTTATATTTAATAATTATTCGGAATACATGTTAACATGAAGGTACAGAGCTCTTATGTGTTTTATATTTAATTACTATTATAAATACACAAGAACATGAAGCTATGGAGCTCTTATGTAATTTATATTTAATTATTATTATAAATACATGTCAACATGTATGTACAGAGCTCTTATCTGTTTTATACTTAATTACTATTCTAAATACATGTGAACATGAAGGTACAGAGCTCTCATTATTATACATTATTATTTTCAATAATATTATTATTTTACCGTTATTATATCATTATTATACATTATTATTATATTATTATATTATTCGTTATTACTATATTATCATATTATTATTATACATTATTATTTCAAATACAAGTGAACATGAAGGTACAGGGTTTTCGTTATTATTTTTAATATATGTGAACATGAAGGTATGGAGCTCTCATTATTATTCTAAATACATGTGAACATAAAGGTACAAGGCTCTCATTATTAAGCATCTGCGTCCCGATATCGTTATCTCGAATTCAATCGAGATTTCAAAACGATACGGGATTCCCGTATCACCATTGAAACGATACAGCCTGCGGAAGAAGTCTCGTATCGATATTAATTAGCGATACTTAAAATTTCATTCTCGATTAAAATCCCGAAAAATATCGGGATTTTTTAAAAATATTTTCCAATAAATAACGAAAGTCATACATATTTAATTAACGATTGTCACAACTGTGAATATTTGCAATTGATTCATCAACATTGATTAATTAATCTACCTATTGACAGAAGTTTATAACTATTATCATCCCCACTTTAAATTCGGTTTTCCAGACAGCCTGTAGCCCCATTATTTACTATTTTTAGTCTGGGAACCGGCAACAAAAAAGCCACGCTCCTCTTAGGCTGCTAGTCGAGCTCTGCATACTACTGATATTACAAGCCCTACAAGGCAATCGTACTCGCTGACATCGATGACTATTATTATTAATGAGAATAATGAGTAATGTAATAGCAATGATCATTCTATGTTTATGTTTTGGTTTAGTCTGTTTGATAAACTTATTTTTTCAAATTTGTTACATAGAATTGGAATGATTATTTTAGTGTTTCGATATCCGTAATTGACCGTAATAGTAGCTCATCTAAGATATATCTTTATAATCTCGATGATACTCTTGGTTGTGTGTGAGTATGTGTGTGCCACCTGTAGTGTGCACGACAGTGCCGTAGCCCGTATCGTCTGCAGCTGGAATTCGAAACTTTCTCAGCTTCTTTCTTGCTATTGCTGCTAACCGCATTCGCCATCGCCTATAAATAAACACGCTGGGTTTTTTCACTTTTTTAATTCTTGCATAGAGGCACTTTCTCGTGTTTGTCATCATTATCATGCCGCGTCACTAAATAAAGTAAATAAATACTTTCTATCGGCGGTAGCATTTTGTTTAGAGTCTAAATTTAGACAAATAGATGTACCGAAACTAAACAAATGAAACTTATTTCAAGTTGTAAAAAAAAAATTAAATTTGGTAAATTTTTATAAATTTTGAAATTTTTTAATATTTATATATTTTTTTTCAATGAATTTCTTTAATGTAGTTATTAATATTGTCTGTCGCGTATAGTTCATCATTCTATGTTATCTCTAGGCAAAATTTCCGCTTCAGTCGAGATCCCGAAATCGTATCGTATCGTATCGATATCGTATCGTTATTGGTCGAAGCGTCTCGTATCGTATCGTTTAATTCGAGGCAAATTTCAGAAATCGTATCGTATCGTATCGTTCCAAAAAAATAACGGGACGCAGAAGCTTACTCATTATTATTTTAAATACATGTGAACATGAAGGTACAGGGCTCTCCTTATGGTTTTAAATACATGTGAACATGAAGGTACAGGGCTCTCCTTATGGTTTTAAATACATGTGAACATGAAGATACGGAGCTCTCATTGTTATTATATTATTATACTGTTACGATATCACCAAATCGTATACCGGGCTCAATAGAATGGTTTTGCAGTTTTATTGGAAAATAATAAATGAAGCTTTGTTAAGGCTAGTTATACCTTCTGGTCTATTAATAATGTCCATAATAGTTATTCCAAGTCCTTTAACGTCTATCAATGGGAAAACTTATCGTAAAATCAGCGATTTTACATTATTACCCCCTTCTTAATTCTGTTCGTCCCGAACAGCATAGTCGGTTTTGAGAAATGCGACTCGGCCACGAACACCAAAATACCTTGATCTTTACTCGTGGCTTTGACCGCAATTCGCAAACAACATGGTCAAGTCTCTTGACCGTTTGACACAGTTTCTTCCAGTCCTTCTTTGGCCCATCAACAGAGTCTTTCTTTGGCTCATCGTCGTCATTTCTGCACGGTTAATCACAGCCCTTTTTGCATGCCTCGTCCTGAACATCTTTGCACGGTTTATCGGAACTGTCTGCTTTTTCTTCTTCCTTCACATCTTTTAGATCTTTCTCAAGAAACTCTTCAAAAGGTTTTTCGAAAACACGTCGTTCCATAAATCCAATAAATCCCTTCATCAAACTGTTATTTGATTTTACAATGACTCTTAGTCTATCTGATCTAGAATCCTCTGTGGATTCATCTGATTTAAAACCCTCGGTACCGTTTTCTGTTCTTGGCTCATCTTTTCCAGAGTTTTTGCTTGCTGCATTGCTATTGTTGTTATGGAGAAGTTCATCGCCGTCATGTTTGTTTTCTTCCAAGCTACAATCGAACATTTTCTTTTCACAATCCAACTCGGCTCTTTCGTCGGTGTCAACTTTCGTATCGTCCAGTGGATCTTTCTTCAAATTATCGCCATCGTCTTTCAAATCAGTGTCTTCTTTTTTTTTCAAGTTAACTGAAGTATTTTTCCATTGGAGTTTCGTCCGTTTCTAAATCCTCGGTTGCTTCATCCGAGTGAGATTCGTCACTAAAATCTGACCCTGAATCATCATCATCACTTTCATCCTCATCATTTTGCATTTCGTTTTCAACATTCTTCTCATCTTCTTTAGTTTTGTTTTTGACGTCCAAACCGACTGTATCACTGTCACCCTCTTTGCATGGTTCATCTTGAGCATCTTTGCAAGGTTCCTTATCATGACCGTCTTTGACAGGCTCATCATCATGACCCACCTGACTTGTGCAGTCTGTACGGCCGTCATCCGTCACATGCTCTGAGACACAGCTGGTGGACTCCAGTTCAAATTGGGTTTCACCGCAGCAACCCACATCACCAGCAACCCGCTGGTCCAGAACCGTGTCCACCACTGCCTCAGCCAACCCTGCGACCAAACTCTCAACAGTTGTACCGGCTGCTGCTACTTTGTTTTCGTGGCCAAGAATCATTCCTTCTCCTGTCTTCCCCTGTGCTGCCATGTTTTCTCTCGCTTGTTGTCTTTCTTCTTCCAGCAATTTGTTTTTCAATTTTCTCCGCCTAACCATAGCTTCCTCATCAATATCGAACAAATATTCATCGTCGTCAGGCCCATAGCCCTCATTCACTAATGCGGCTAAGAGGCGTTCCATAAGTTCGTCCTTTTTACCTGTATCGCTCAGACCACGTTTCTCCAGCTCGTCTTTCATTTCACTCGCCCAAAGCTCATCCAATGATTTCAAAACCATTCTTGTATCCCACTTCAAGACACCAATGTTATGATATCACCAAATCGTATACCGGGCTCAATAGAATGGTTTTGCAGTTTTATTGGAAAATAATAAATGAAGCTTTGTTAAGGCTAGTTATACCTTCTGGTCTATTAATAATGTCCATAATAGTTATTCCAAGTCCTTTAACGTCTATCAATGGGAAAACTTATCGTAAAATCAGCGATTTTACATTATTACATTATCATTATATTATTATATTATACATTTTTATTATTCTAAATACACGTGAACATAAAGGTACAGAGCTCTCATTATTATTCTTTATACATGTGAACAAGAAGGTATGGAGCTCTCATTATTCTTCTAAATACACGTGAACATGAAGGTACGGAGCTAACATTATTATTCAAAATACACTTGAACATGAAGGTACGGAGCTCTCATTATTATTTTAAATACGTGTGAACATGAAGGTACAGGGCTCTTGTTTTTATTTTAAATACAAGTGAACATGAAGGTCTGGAGCTTTCATTATTATTCTAAATACATGCGAACATGAAGGTACTGAGCTCTATTTATTATTCTACATACATGTGAACATGAATGTACCTAGCTCTCTTTATTCTTCTAAATACACATGAACATGAAAGTACGGAGCTGTCATTATTATTTTCAGCACATGTGAACATGAAGGTGCGGATCTCTTATTATTATTATATATACATTTGAACATGAAGTTATTATTATTATTCTAAATACATGTGAACATGAAGGTAAGGAGCTCCCATTATTATACATTATTATTTTAAATAATATTAATATTTTACCGTTATTATATCATTATTATACATTGTAATATTATTATATTATACATTATTATTTTAAATACATGTGAACATGAAGGTACAGGGTTCTCGTTATTATTTTAAATACATGTGAACATGAAGGTATGGAGCTCTCATTATTATTATACATTATTATTATATTATACATTATTATTATTATGTTATTATATAATTATTATACATTATTATTTTAAATACATGGAGGTATGGAGCTCTCATTATTATTTTAAATACATGTGAACATGAAGGTACGGAGCTCTCTTGGCAGACTGCCACCAGTTCTACTTCCAACAACGACTGATTCTACTTTCATCGAGCGTTTCCTCAGCCATCAATGAACTTGCTGCAAAACATGCAAAAGATCACTGTTCATTTGTTAGTGTTATTCTGATTGATATTTTATATTGTATCGAACTTGTAGCAGTAATTTAAGACACTAGTTGTCTAATTTGAATTTGTGTTTCTACAGATAAGAAGTGGATGTGCATTTATGGTTCATGTTTGTGAAGATGAGCACAATTTGTTTGCTCAGTTTTTTACTCTACCTGCATCTTCCCTTGAGTAAGAAGAAATGTTTTACCATTGCGATGAATGGATTTTGAAATTTTAACGTATTTTTACTGTTATTTAAATAAATATCAGTTTGATTTCTGAGCATTTAATTTATTCAGTGAAATGTTAGAAAATCTATGCATGAACTTGTACGATGCTTTCCGACCTCTTCTCATTCACATTGTTCATCTGGAAACTCTCTCTGAGCTCTGCAGCATTCTTAAGGTTTTTAATATATTTCTAGTTTAATGTTTAAGCAGTTTAATTGCAATATTTTAAATTATAAAGTTTAATTTTTCATCTTTTAATGCTATTTAATTTGTCATCTTTTAATGCTATTCAATTTGTCATCTTTTAATGCTATTTAATTTGTCATCTTTCAAATTTTCAGGTTGAAATGCTTGAAGAGCATGTCCAGCCAAACAGTTAGTTATTGTATTTTAATATTTATATGTGTGTGCATGTATTATAATATTAGTGTGTGTGTGTGTGTGTGTGTGTGTATATATTATGAAGTATAGATATTGTATTATAATGTATGTGTGTGTGAGTTTGCAAGTTACATTGTAATTTTTTGAGGTGAATAAAATTTAAATTTTGACCAGCTCAATTACAGAATAACTTAATATAATTATTCCACATGTAACAAGATTCAAAATGATAAATAATTATTCCACTTGTAGACATGCAAGCATTGGCAGCTTTCCAGAAGGTTTGTTCACAGATGCTGCAAGATGTTCAGGAGAGACTGGTTTATCGAACCCACATCTTCATTAATAGAGAAATTCTCAATTATAATCCAGCCAGTGGAGATCTTGCATACCCAGAGAAACTGGACATGATGAAAGTTTGTTATCTTCGTTTTCATGCAAAAATAAGCAACTTAACATCGTGCTTGGAATATACTATGTGTATGAATCACAACTGCGATTTTGTCATTATTACTTATGTAATGTGATTGATGCATGTTGGGTTATCAACTGTTTAATAAAAATAATAATAATAATGATAATTATGAAGATAATAATAATATGACTAATAAGATTTCTTATTGAATGAATTTGCAACATTGGAAATGTATGGTAAATAAAATTTAATTCAATGAGTTCAATAGAAAATATTTTTTGGGTGGTGAAAAAATAGTTGACTTATGCACTCACTGTATATTTTTATGCTGAGGGAAAGAGGCAAATATAAATTTAATTTTTTTTATTTTTTCTAACAGAGCATTGCTGAGAAAATAAAGCTGGAGAATACTTCACGATCATCAAGCGTTGAAAGCTCTTTTTCAAGGCAGAATTCTGAGTCATCCGTTGCATCATTGGCCAGTCAAGAAGTAGCAAAAATTTGTGAAGAAGTCTCATCAAACAGGAATACAAGTTTTTCTTATGGTAATTAATTGATATATGTGCATGTATATGTATAATCAGTGCTGTAGTTACCACACCCAGAACCCCCTGGTTGAGTGGGGCCCAGGCTTCAAGGGGCCCCCAAAATATTAGGACTTATTTTGTAAGGAAGATTTATATTAATCTTTGCTATTTTTTTCTTAAATAAAAAACTACGCAAAAAAACTCTCCCCATTCCATAACCAGTCATTAAATTTTGCTAGGTTAGCTGAGTTGGTAGAGTATTAGCCTTGAATGTGAGAGCTTCATGGTTCGACTCCCACTCACTGCCTAGTAGCCCATGTCAACGGAAAACCTAGCGGGTAAAATTGTTCTCTCCGTGGGGCATGTAAAAGAACAGCGCCTTTGAACAACCCGGAAAAGGCGTTCTATAATTTTTTTAAAAAGAAAAAAAGAGTCATCGACCATTTTCAGAAACAAATTTTTAATCTTTTTAGAAGCAAATTTTAATATTTTTAGAAAAATTTTCTGAAAACAAGGTACAGCTACCCTTCCCCAATGGCATCATTTGCAATGGTCAGGATAAATTCCTCCTCCACCCAAATACTCAAATTTTTGAATGATGATTTCTATGGAGTAAATAAATAATATTTATAAATGTCCAAAACATACTAATGGAGCTTTACCATTGTGTACATTAGGAGATGGCTAATTTTTTTCAACTTTACTGAAGATTTAATCAACCATGCAATTTTGACTGACTTTTCTTATTAAATTTACTTAGCAAATTGATACTATTAATTTGAAATTATTATCAATTTTCTAAATTCATAAGTATAACAAATTTAACAAAAACTAAAACTTTTGTTTATAGTTGTGGAATTTTTCATTGTTCCCCTTATTTCATACCCGAGATAACGACCTTGCCCTCCTCCCAGTCATTGATAATTTCTTTGAGGAAAGTGTGATACGACAGCTAAGCATTAGTCATGCAGGATAACAGTAAAGGGTCCCACTAATTCTTTTGAGGGAGCCACCAAAACCATAGCAGTGGCACTCTTTATAATATGTATCACTTCAATAAGTAGGATTGTTTTATTTCAGAATCTTCAACCAACATGCCTCTTTCACCTGCAGACCTCCATGGTATGTGGTATCCAACTGTTCGAAGGAGTTTACTGTGCTTGTCAAAACTGTACAGATGTGTTGATGTTGGTATTATTATTATTAAGTGTTTTATCATTTTATCTGGCTGTGGAAGATCAAATGGATTTTAAAAAGGAAATCTTATTTTTTGATTCTGCAGTTTAATGTGAACATTTTAAATATTTGTAAGTTTTCTGCTTATTTTATGATTGAGAGTGGTTTTTTTTATCATAATGAAATTTTTTTTTCATTATTTGTTTAGGATAAAATATATAAAGATTTTTTTTTAATATTTGTAGAGGGTGAATATATTTTTCAACCATTATTTCTTCAAAGATTAAATCATTTTTAATTTGTGCATATATTAGTTGTTTGAAACAAAAATGCTTTTGAAAGACAAACCATTCTTGGCAACTTAAATTATGACTACATGCATTAAACATTTTAGGACTTTAAGCAGTCAAATGACTGCAACTGTCATTTGAGTTATGATCAGACATACACCTTTAAAACAAAAACTTAACTTAAATCAGTTGATGCGATTAAAAAATAACTGAGCTGTTGAAGTGAAGATCTCTAATTTGAGAGTTGAAAATACTTTTCTGATTAGGATCAATAGAAAGCAATATGCAGGTGAGTGTTTTAACATTGCAATGACAGGTGATGAGGCAAAGCATTTGGACAATGATTTATTGTCGAAATTGCTTGGTACAACTGATGTGAGGTAAAGTACGTGTATTTTTGTGGTCTGTCAAGCAAATACCCAGATGTTCATTGATAATGATAAAAGAAAAGATGAATTTATTTTAAAATTCAGAAAAATAACACAATCAGGTTGAAAATATCATAGAACCAGACTCTGGAATATTTTCAATGGAATAACAATGACATCATATGTGTTTCATTCAGTAATCTTTTTGGTTTACTCAGATTTTAATAAAGTGATAAAAATGATCAACTTTTGTTAATAAATAATCAAATTAGTTGATTGTGTATATATATTTCACTGAAGTTATTAAAGGCTTGTCCTACACTCAATAATATGACTTTTCATTAACCAACTTAATTTTTATTTTCCCAAGTAGGCTGGATTAATGGGAGTTTAACATCATCCCAGCATCATATAAATATATAATGTCATCCTAAAAAACTTAAATATAAAACATTATCTCAATGTCATATATATATCTATATATATCGCAGTGTTGTATAACATTTCTGTAATTCTTTGGCTACACATTGCTATCTATGTTGTGATAATTTTGTCCGAAAACACAGTTCTGTCAGTCTTGTTTCTATTTATAGCTGAATAAAATAAACTAATTCAAAGTTTTTACTTCACACAGAGATCTACATTCCAAGGACTGTCTCAAGATATTTTGTCTTTTTGCGTCCAATCATTGGTGAAAGCAGGCGATAGCATTAAAACAAAAAAGGTAACCATTTTACTGTACAATGTTAGTTAGATCAGGTCAAGTTATTTGCCAATAACATGGGCATAAAAAATGACAAAATGGTTGGTTGTAAGGATAAATTAGTATCATAACTCTGTTGTTCATATTATTATATTTTTAGTCATATTTTTTAAAAATTTTATTGGAGATTTTCGGTGGAGAATTAGAAATTAATTTGTCCTTCCTTAAAGTCGTAAATGCAACTTGCTTAAAAACATGAATTTTATGGCAGTGGTTATATGGTATAGATATTATAAATAATTTTAATTAGACTCAGAGAGACAGATATTAGTAATTCAAGCTAAATAGTAGTAAACAGTATGATAAAATTTTTTGGCTAATTGACATTATTCTTATAATGAATTGTAATATTGTTTATATTTGCAAGCTTTTTTTTATTTCATCGTGTAGAGGATGAGCTGAAATAACGACTTATTTTATTGATGTTTGTAATATGAAGAGCTTATTTAATGTTTACAGTCAGAACTGGATGGCTTGTTGTTCTTGACGAAACATCTGCTCATTCTCAGGGAACAAATTATTCCTTTCCATATTGATTCTGCCATCAAAGAAACCAGCCTTGATTTTAGCAAAATTAAACGTAAAATATGTTGTTTATTAATAAATAAATAAATAAATACAATTAAATTCATATTAAATAATTAAATATTAATAATTTTTGGCTAGTTTAGTTTGTGAGAATGTTTTAATTAATTTTACATTACAACAGAAGCTGCTCGAGACCTGCTGAAATCTCGGTCGAAACTTTTCTCTCTCAACTCCACGAATGCAGTGCTTCAATTTCTTCTTGAGGTAATCTGCTTTTACAGCATTTCAATAAATGTTTACATCAAGCTGTTAAAAATGGCTCATTTTGTTGCTGACACATGATCATCTCTCATACAAGATCTTTTTATAGGTTTTTTAAATTTGAGTTTAAGCTTGTAGAAATGTTTTCACTCCAGAGTTAGACCGTTCTTGAGTAATGCTGACAGTTGTGGCTCAGTTTTTACATGTTTTTAGTAACTTTGACTTGCCCGGAGGTCCGTGGGATGTACGAAGGATGTACCCGGTAGTTCTGGTAGATTATTTTAAAATTCACCCACTTCAAAAAATTTAACATTTAAGTTTAAACAAATTAAAATTTTGAAAACTAAGAAAGCAAAAACTGAATGAGTTTTATTTGTGTTTGATTTGGTGTAATTGGAAATAAGTTTTTAAATTATTGAAAGCAGGGCACTCCGGCAGTATTGGAAAAGTATGTTGATTGTAGACAGGAGGTTGATGATGAATTGAAGAAATCATGTGAAGAATTTATTAAACACGTCACTCATTCATTTGTTGGAAATCTCAATGAATTTCTATCTAAGGTTTATTTGATTTTATTATTATTGTTATTATTACTATTAATTTAAAAATGCTTGTGAGTATGCAGGAATTGTTGCTGTTGCATAGTTTGTGCAGATTTAGAGATTGTCTGAAGTATTTAATTGCTGCACATAATTTCCAGTAGGCATTTTGTCATAACTAATATTTTGTTCGCATCAGATGAAATCCCATCTAAAGAAATGCACTAAATGGGTTGTTTCATGTAAAAACTCATGTCTCATGTATGAGACAACCTTCTTGACAAACCGTCAAAGATTTTAAATTTATTAATAATAAACAATTATAATAAATTTATTTAATAAAATATTATTGATTAATGTCAATATACATTTAATAGTTCAGGTAAACATATCCTGAGATTCTATATAAACAGCCTCAAAATTCCAAGTGAAAATTATTGTCCATAACTTCATAATAATTTTAAAATTTATAGAAACAACATTACTATAAAAATAGAAAATAAATATAATTTTTAAATAACTGAAGACATGCTTTTATAAAATGCTAGAAAAGTAAAAATAAAATTTATAAACATAAAAGCGATCGCAACGGCTGCGTCCCATGCTTTTATGATTATAAATTGATTTTGTACTTTTTAGAGCATTTTATAATTATTATTAAAGCATGTTTTCAATTTTGTATCGAGTTGTTTCACAGTTTTAAACGCAGTGTCTACAAATAGCGTATCATGCCACATAGGGCACGTTAAAAACCTTATTTACATACTTAAAAAATGGTTGTCCTATGGCATCGAATAATCCTAGATATAAAATAAAGTTTCAAATAAAATATGAAATAATGTGAAGATTAAAAACCTTCTCGTCAATGAGGACTATGTCAAATCAATCATTTCAGAATCTTCTGAGGATCATCGGTATAGAACAATCAAAGAGTTACACAGTTATTTATTTCACAATGCAATTCCAAATTGAACAAAGCCGCAGCAAATCGATTTAATTGATTGAGAAGTTTGTTCTTGTATTTGCTGAAGCAATTTTTGCAGGCACAAAAATTACTGCACTTGATTTTTATTTCTTTCTAAATAAAAAAAATGCTTAATTTATTGACTAATAAAATATTCAGTGTTACCTACTCGTCAATAATAAATGAGTAAGAAATCGGCTAATGATTGTTAAACATTGTAACCGAAACTACATGTTAGCCATCATTTCAACAAAAACCTTACCTCTCAGATTAGATCCAATCTTTCTAGTTAGTCACCAAAATTTCAAATTGTAGTTTAAAATATTCAAATGGAAACAAAGACAGTATAAGAAACAATAAAAAATGTTATGAATATATATTCCTATGATTAAATTATAATATTAAAATTGTATAATTAAGCTTAAAATAACTTTTATTGTATTTAAAATTTGTTTAATAAAATTTTAATTTAACCTCGTCATAAATATATTTAAATATATAAACAGCACTCACTGGTCTCGATTAGGCAGTCGCATAAAATAAACTCGCCCTAGCGCGCAAGGCCAGAACCTTTGACACTCAAAGTCACTTGCTTATGCTTTTCTGTCTCGCTCATTACGTATTTGATATAGAAATGTAATTTTTTTTTGAAAAATCGAATTGACTTTATTACTTTAAGATGGTAAAATTTCATAGTTCTACGACTTTGAGGCGCACGGCTATAACATTTCAAAGTTGAAGCGTCCATCTATAACAGCTGTGATAAATCAACGGGTTCTTAAGCGCAGTACTTTACTTCAAAGTGACTTGTTTATGCTTTTCTGTCTCGCTCATTATGTATTTGATGTAGAAATGTAAATTTTTTTTTTTAAAAATGGAATGAACCACTTCTGAAGATGACGGAGTAGACTACGACCAACAGACGGAAAGCCTAATAGCAGACGTAATCACCGCGGATTTGACTTTTGATATTTAAATAACTTTTTTATCTGATTTTGTTTATATTTCATTGTTTTGTTGTTATTTTCTAAATAAAAATGTACAAATAAATAGTACAACAACTAATCACTTTTGAATTCAAATTTATAACTCTTACACGCTAGGCTTTTTCAGCATTGTGCACTCAATGCTCTACGTTCGCCTGTTAATTGAGCTAGGTCGTTAGAACCAGTTTTCAACAGCCTAATGCCTTGAATGTTTCTACCGCGCTGCGTTTGTCTCGAATGGATTTTTCGTTATTAAATATAAACTTTTTTAAATTTGTTGGTATATTTGAACTCAAATTTTATTTCAATTAAAATTTTGTTCTATTTTTTTGTGCGACTGCCTAGTCTCGATGGTTACGCTTAGGAGATTTTTCACCCATAAAAAAGTGAAATAAGGAGCCAATTTTTAAAAAATAATAGCAAGTGGTTCAGCTGTTCTCGAGATTAGCGCTTAGCAACACTTTTAGGGACTTATATAGTTATATAGATGTCAGGGAGATAATAATTATTTGCAATTAATTATCTTTTCTTTTTAAGAAGTTTTAATAGAGTTTTGTTATCCATGAGCTGAGCGATTTATTCTTACATAATTTCTTAACAAATTTTGAGATAATTTGTAGAGTTGAAACTTTTATATCATAAAAAATAATAACTATTTTGACTCCATTTCTGGCCACATGCCTCAAATGGGCATTTTTTTATTATAAGAATTGTAAAGTCCTGTAATATTTTTTTATTATAATTTCTATTATGCTTCTGTCTTATTTTTGTTTCAGTTTCTATTGAGTAAGGCTGATAAAAATGACACTTTTGTATTTGTTTATCTCTGTTTAGTAGATTTTTTTTTTTAAATAATATGAGCTTCTCCAGTAGGTAGAAAATCACCAGCCATACAAACAGTGCATTTATTTAAGATGCCAGAAAGTGATGATCTTGTTGATTTGAGTCTTTATGCAAAATTAAATTTTTATACCAGGCATCTGTGATACTGAACAAATTATCATCTATGCCAAACGAAATATCATTAAGGGTTCAACCATTTGCAAGTCCAGAGAATTTGAGGGATGTGGTAACCTTGACCTACAAGAACTTGAAGCAGAAAAAACCAGCTGTTAGCAAGAGCATGTCACTTTACCTGGCCAATGAAGATACAGAATACATACTTTTCAAGCCAATAAAGGTTAGGTTTTTATTACATCAGGAATAAATTTAAATGTTTTGTTTCTGTTTACGTTTAATTTAGTTTTCTATATAGTCTATTTTTTGGTATTTATATATATTTTCTATTTATATATGTGGTATTTCAAATTTTTCCCAAAATTATCTCATATATGGTTGTATTATTTTGTTATTTTTTGTAATGATAGTTCTGTGGTTAAAAAATAAATTAATAATTTTAAAATGTTCTAAAGCATTTATTGCATAAACTAGCAGTGCCCGTAGCGGCTTCGCTCGCATGAAATTAGAGAATTTGAACAGTTCATCCATAGGTGTCGGCTCGGCCCGTCGACAACTTGGTCCAGTCCGTTTCAAAACCAAAATTCCTGGCCCGGCACGGCCCGTCTAATTTGGGCCCGGCCCGTTTTTACAGGCTTAGAAATTCTATATATTTGATGAAAAACTTCGGCCCGTCCCACCTTGACTTCAGGTTTGGCCCGGCCCGTCTGAAGACCCTAAAATCACTAAAATGGCTATATGCTTAATGAAAAACCTGGGCCCGTACCACCTTGATTTAAGGTTTAGCCTGGCCCGTAAAAAGACCCTAAAATAACGGCTTGGCCCGACCGGTGATAAACTGGACTCTGCTACTTTTAACCGGCACAAAACCTCAAAATACTAAGTTTTACATCTGTAATGCTTGCAGTTGTTGAGTAGCAGTTATTTTAAAATCAAATAACCCTTATTTTGACCCCACATTTGAAATCATGGAAACCAAAGTTTTAAAAATGGTGAAACACGTATATCTTCTTTTTTTGAGTAGATACTAAGTATTAATTTTTACATCTGTAGCAATTACAGTTGTTCAGTAGCAGTTACTTTAAAAACCAAATAACCCTATTTTTCACCCCACATTTGAAGTCCTGGAAACCAAATTTTCAAAAATTGTGAAACACGTATATCATTATTTTTAGAGTAGAAACTAAATACTAATTTTTGCTTTTGTAGCATTCACAGTTTCTGAGTAGCAGCTACTTTAAAAACCAAGTAATCCTATTGTCCACCCCACATTTAAGGTCCTGAAAACCAAATTTGTAAAAAATGGTGAAACACGTATATCATTATTTTTAGAGTAAAAACTAAATACTAATTTTTGCTTTTGTAGCATTAACAGTTTTTGAGTAGAAGCTACTTTAAAAACCAAATAACCCAATTTTCCAACCCACATTTGAGGTCCGGGAAACCAAATTTGAAAAAATGGTGAAACACGTATATCTTTATTTTTAGGAAAGAAACTAAATAATAATTTTTACATCTGTGGTATTTACTGTTTTTGAGTAGCAGTTACTATAAAAGACAATTAGTCCTATTTTCCACCCCACATTTGAAGTCCTGGAAACCAAATTTTCAAAAAATGCTAAAACACGTATTTCATTATTTTTGGAGTAGAAACTAAATACTAATTTTTACTCCTGTAGCATTAACAGTTTTTGAGTAGAAGCTACTTTAAAAACCAAATAACCCAATTTTCCAACCCACATTTGAGGTCCGGGAAACCGATTTTTCAAAAAATGGTGAAACACGTATCTTTTTATTTTTCAAAAAAAATCTATACACCAAATTTCAATATCTCCTCATTTTTGGTTTTCGAGATATACATTGTTTTAGAAAAAAGTTTGTTTTCCAGTTTTTTCCCCTCAGGAGCAAAATTTTCAAAAATCCTTTCTTAGCGGATATAAGTAATATAAGTTCCAAATTTCACGTTCCTAGGATGAGGCGTTTGAGCTCGGCCTTGATTATCAGTCAGTCATCAGTCAGTCAGTCAGTCAGTCAGTCAGTCAGGACATGTTCTTTTATATATATAGATTACAGATAAATTATTTGTTTATTTAGTGAATTTATTGTTATAAGAATAAATTATTTCCTACTTTCCTACAGTCAAACGTCTTGCAATCCTTTCACAACCTGCATCAGCTTCTTCATGACCATTACACAGAAGAGGATAGGCAGATTATTGCAGCACCTACCATAGAGCAGGTTTAGTATCATCTTACAAAAATAAATTTATACTTTTATCATTGAAGTTGTTATAAAAATTCATTAGGATCTATGAATAAATATTATTTAAGACTATCCATTTAAAAACTATTGATAGCAATGACATTATAACATTCTGATTAACTATTACAGCAGAACTTTGCTTTTGTGACTTGTTTTTTTTTGCCATATAAAATTGTTTGCACAAGCGGGAAAGTAGCATAAGCTGAAGAAAATAATATGAAAGGGATATTGAATTTGTGTATAATTTTTATGTCATAGGAACATAAAAGTCGCATTACTGTGGGTCGTATAAGCAAGGTCCTACTGTAGCGTGAAATATCATTAAATTTAATACCGACTTTATTTTTTGCAGATAAATGTTCTCCTAGCTTCTTCAGTGCAAAACATCTAACCTCTGAAAAGCTTTGAACTGCTCATTTTGTTTTTATTAACTTGATTGCAAATACCAAATACACTTAACTTATTTTGGATATATTTAATAATTTATTTTGCTTTTTAAATGTTAAAAGTAAAAATGTTAGCAACTCAGAACTAATGGGACATAATCCATATATATATATATATCATCCGATCATAATGAAATTTTCACACAACCTTGAGAGTCAAGGGGAATCAAATATAGAGAAAAAAATTTAAAATTAGTCACAAAATGAGCAAGCGGGAACTATATATATATATTCGGGGGTGAGTAATAAAATTCAAAATCAGTAATTGCGTAATAAAATTCAAATTTAAGTTACGTAACAACGTTTGAAAGCTTCAAGCAAGATTTAGCCAAATCTATTTGATGTTTTATGGGCTAAAAGAAGTTAGGAAAGAATGAAAAAGAGAAAATGAGCGCGTGCGAGAACGTGAATGAGAGAGCGAGAACGGGAGAGCAAGCGGGAACGGGAGCGGAAAAGCAATCGGAAGCGGGAAAGCGGCCAGGAACGGAATAGCGACCGAGAACGGGAGCGGGAAAACAACCGGAGAAGGAACTCGTGACGGTGTTTGTGTCCAAACTCCTCCGAAACGGCTGAACCGATTTTAATGAAATTTTTTGTATACGTTTGGTAGGTCTGAGGATAGGTACACAAAAAATTTCATAGATATCGGTTCAGCCGTTTCGGTTCTGGAAGAGGCATTTGCTGATGAGTTTTTTTTTGTTTTCTAGAATGTTCGCCGACACAAAATCTGTTGCTGAAATGATAAAGGCCCAAATAGAAAATAAGTTGGTCACAAGTTTTCTAAATGTAAATATTGCCTTTCGAATTTATCTTTCAATTTTTGGATCAAGTTGTGAAGGTCGAACGATCTTTTTCAAAACAGAAGCTTATCAAAAATTATCTGCGGTCAACGAAGGGGTCACGAACGATTAGTCATCCCTTGCATTTCTTTCAGTTGAAAACGATTTAATGTGGGAAATGTCATTTGAAGATGTTATTTGTGATTTTGCTCATGCAAAGAGCCTCAAAGTTTATATGGTTGAGTCAATAATTTAATCTACTGTGTAAAACAAATTAACTGAAAAAGTTTTTAATTATAAATGTGATTGATTTTGAATTTTGTTTTTTTCTCTATTTTAATCACTCAATAAAAAAACTTTAATTTTATGATTTTTCGTAGGCCCCTAATTGTTCGTAGGCCCTAGGCACAGTGCCTACTGTGCCTATTGGATAATCCGGCCCTGCACAGGTGTTCCTGTCACCATAATACTGGACACTTTTATGACGCCTATACAAAATCACGAATTCAGAACCACACTCTTTCTTCTCCACAACAGGTGATCTCACTAGATTAAAGTTACAAAGATAATGCTAAAGAAAATCTACATTTAATAAAGAAATAATTTTATTAGTAACACGAATGTCTAAGTGCAAAAGTATCCAAGAAAGAAATTATTTTAATTCATTTGACAAATTTTTCACTTTATTTATTTCCATGTACACTGATGTATTTTTTTTATAAAACATTCAACCAATATCTATGCATTCAGCGGTTTAAAGGAAACTTGTATTATGCAAACTAATTTTCCGTTGTGAAAAATTATCTGCGATGAATTTTTCCCACGATGAATTGTCTCGCGATGAATTGTCTCGCGATGAATTGTCGTACGATGAATTGTCTTACGATGAATTGTCTTACGATGAATTGTCCACGATGAACTTTTCACGATGAATTCTCTCACGATGAATTGTCTCACGATGAATTTGCCGTAAACCCGATACGGCCGATACAACAAAATTTAGCCAGTGAGCTACCAGCACCGACCTAATTAATATTCACTAAAGCAAGCTTTAAGCTAAAAAGTTTAATTTTTCCAAAACTACAAATTTAAATTTGTCAATTTAAGTTTTATTTTTATAATATGAAATATTGATCAGGCTACTAATGAAGTTTTACATATAGGAAATTGAAGCTAACTGCACCAAAATGTTTTATTTTTTTAAATTATAAATTTAAATTATTCAATTTAAGTTTTATTTTTAATAAATGGATTAGCCAATTGACTTTTTATTTATACCTATAAGTCCATGCGGCTATTAGGTTTACCTTTTAACCTTAGTCCAGAGCCTTTCTATTGCCCTCGCTAAATTGGCCTGTGCTGCGTGTCTAGATATTATATACAAGTCTATGGCTAGAAATATGCCGTCAAAAATGACGTTTTTTTTTAAATTTCATTATTTATTATTTTATTTCACAATTGCATCGCCATCTTTTTTGTCTTTAAGGCTGGCAGTGTATAATTGCAAAATAACTTTAATCCTAAATAAATTATTATTAAATAATATTTACCTTACTTTTTTTAGGTTTAGGTTTTAGGTTTAATTTGTTTATTGGGATGATAATAATCAAACAAAACAAATCATAAGAAAAAGTACAACAAAATAAACATCACCCAAAAGGAGTCTCCCAAGGGAATTACTTCCCATCTAGGGGATATCCTTATAGTAAATAATAAAAATGAGAATAAACCACAAACAGAAAACACAAAATAAATCTCATTGAAAGAAAAAAAATAAAATACAAGTCTTCAGAATTCATTTCAAGAGTAATATAGATTTAGATTAAGGCTATTCGAGTTGAAAGACAAGCAGAGAAATCAAATCATCAATGAACCAAGAGTTGAGAAATAGGTATATAATAATAAAAAAAGTTAAGAATATAAAATTAAGGTAAGAAACAAACAAGCTGAGAAAGAGACATGTGATCAATTTGAAAGTAGAATAAACGATTTCAAACATTTTTTAAACAGTGTTATTGATTTAATTGATTTTAAATGAACTGGAAGGGAGTTATACAACCGAGGTCCCCGACAGCAAATAGAAAAACTTTTGAAAGTAGTACCACAAAAATCAGATCTATAGTTGATTGATGATCGCAAAGCAAATGTATGGATCTCCGAAGTTTTCTTGAACATATGACTGAACACATTAGGTAATTCTCCACTATTATATTTGAACATAAAAAGGCAAATTTGAAATTTATTTAATTGATGTATGTTTAGAAGATCATTCACAAAAAATGTCGGCCCAGTTGGAGCTCGATATGGCAAATGAAAAATGATGCGAACTGCTTTCTTTTGAAGAATGTGTAGTCCTCTTAATCTTGTTGGATAGTTAAATTATAAAAAAAATATTTATATAATTATTTATTAATGTTATATATAAATTAATTTACCAGAGATAGCAGATCGTCACACAAAAACTTCTTACACAGACATGGGCTATTATATATAAATATATATATATATATATATATATATATATATATATATATATATATACTAGCGGGGCACCCGGCGTTGCCCGGGGTTTTTAGAGGTTTTTCTAATATTTGTCTCTCTCACTCCCGTTTCCTTCTCCGCTTTCCCGTTCCCGTCGCGTTCCCGGTCGCTTTTCCGCTCCCGGTCACTTTTCCGCTCCCGGTCGCTTTTCCGCTCCCGGTCGCTTTTCCGCTCCCGGTCGCTTTTCCGCTCCCGGTCGCTTTTCCGCTCCCGGTCGCTTTCCCGCCCCCGGTTGCTTTCCCGTTCTCAGTCGCTTTCCCTTTCCCGCTCTATCTTTCGCTCTCAGTTGGCTTCCCGTTCCCGTTTTCGCTCATTTATGTATGTATATGTATGTATATGTATATATATACAGTAATACTCCTCCCCAACGACCTCCCCATTTACGACTCTCTCTCATTTCCGACCATTTGTTTTCTGACGGATTGTTTTCCCATTAAGCGTCACTCCCAATCTACGACTCCCTCCAAAACCCGACCAACGACCTTAAAAAAACACAAAAAATTTTCACTAAAACGTAAAAATTACGACTTTTTAAAATTCTCAATTTTCGGTATACACATTCAAAACATGCCATCCCTATTCACCAAAACATGCCATCCTTATTCACAAACAAAACAAAACTTCCGGATTCTTTATATTTATTCAAAGCGTCTCGTCTCTCATTTGATTTCGCGAATTAAATTTTAATTTGGTAAAATGACGTCAACTTTGAACTCACAGAAAAGAAAACGAAAAATATTAACATTAGGAGAAAGAATAGAAGTGATAAAAAGGAGTGACAGCGGAGAAACTGCAATCTCAATTGCAAAATCGGTAAATGTCGGTAAAACACAAATTCAGGGAATTGTACAGGACAAAGCTTCAATTCTTGAAAGATGGAAAAAGGTGACAATGCGGAACGAAAGTACGATAAACAAAGAAAATGTGTTTACATCGACTTCAAGGCATTACAAAACTTTTGGAAAATTTTCACGGTCAAATTCAAACAGAACATCTTAAAAAAAAGTCAAGAGTTGCTCAAACTCCACTTACTTCATTTTTTCCCAAAATACCTAAAAATTAAATTTTTGAGTTTAACAATAACATAGTTTTGTCCAATTATATATGTATTGTTTGAATATAATACAATGCAGTGTATGTACATTTTGTGTACCTTTTTTATTTGGTTGTAAATATCCTTTCTCCCCATTTAAGGCCCCTCCCTTTTAAGACCTGATTTCTATGACATTTTCAAAGTCGTTAATAGGGAGTACCACTGTATATATATATATATATATATATATATATATATATATATATATATATATATATATATATATATATATATATATATATATATGTGTTTTTTCGAGTAGCAGACTCATATATATATATATAGTACCCGCTCACTCACCCGCTCCGCTTCGCTCATTTTTTGACGGATTTCAAATTTTTTTCTGTATATATATATGTATATATATATATATATATATATATATATATATATATATATATATATATATATATATATATATATATATATATATATATATATATATATATATATATATATATATATATATATATATATATATATATATATATATATATATATATATATATATATATATATATATAGTTCCCGCTTGCTCACCCGCTCCGCTCCGCTTATTTTGTGACGGATTTCTAATTTTTTTTCTCATTATTTGACTCCCCTTGACTCTCAAGGTTGTGTGAAAATTTTTTTCGGTTTTGATATATATTATTTTATTATTATAAAGTTTAAAATGAAATTCTGAAGATGGTTAAATTAATTTTTTATGAAAAGAAAGATATTGTGGCGTTGCAAAATTTATATAGGAAAATATTGAATGCGAAATGGGTCACAAAGTTTAACGAAACTTGCTTGAAAGAAAATATTGTCCCTATAGTCCAGGACCTGTCCTACAGACCCGCATAAACTTTGAAAAAGACGGAGTTTGAATGTTTTTTCGAGTAGCAGACTCATATAATTGTAAAACGGCATTAGGTGGAATTACCACAAATGGGGCATAAGTCCGCCATCTTGAGTTTTCAAAATGGCGACCGATAATTATAAAATATTTTTAAAAAAATCAGACAACATTAATATACTTAATTGGTGTACAAAACTTAATTTTTTTAGAGATATCATTTTGTTTATGATAATTATGAGACAAATAAAATTTAATATGGCGGACAATATGGCCGAAAAAATTCCAAATGGACGCCGAAAAAACAGAAAATGTTATTGGTGCATTATTTTTTGCAGCCAGGGCCATTATTTTATTTTGATGACAACATGAGGGCAGAAAATTAAAAAAATATTTTATTTAAACTTCTAATTGAAAACAACTAATTCAATATTGTCAAAAAATGTTTTTAATGGAAAACCTGGCATTGTTTATTTTTTAGAGTTTTTTCTGGCAAATCAAATTTTTTCGTTGTTTTTTAGACTTCAGAATGAATATCTTTTTTTTAGTTGTGACTTTCATGTGCATGACATCTAACAGTTCTTCAATTATTTCAAAATTAATGTTATACTTCTAATAAAAATAGCTAACTATGCCATATCACCTCTATATGTTGATTCATCAAGTGCCAGATTATATGCTTCACACTTACATAATTTTTCTTTCAATGCTAATTCAATATTTTTTGATAGATCATCAACCCTTTTTGCATTTGTCTGGTGTGAAAGACTGAGATCTTTAAAAAAATGTCCGCGGGCCACGCGTTGGACAACCCTGATCTAAACCATAGCGGGCGATTTTGTTGCTTACAACTTACCGGCAGTTCATAACTCATTTGTTTACAAAAACAACCGGCTAAGTGTGACATGTGCTCTGGTACCAAAATAAATTATCATAATCTATGCACCAGTTCTGGCGAACTGGAGCTGGTTGAAAAAACCGATCAGTGTGTATGCACCTTAAAAGGCACGCTGTTTTACATAGCGTTACGTTCTACGGTGAAAAAATGTCACAAACACTTAAATCTCAAAGTTTGACCAGGTGGTCATGTAGATATGATTCAGCCGAACACGTCCAAACAGTGTGGTAATTTTACATATTGAACGAAATTATTCTAATAAGTCTGTCGGTACAAATACTGACCAAATTAATTACATTTTTGTTTCCAGGAAATCCAGAAAACAATATTTTTTGAATGTTTTAATAAAAAAAGTTTCGTTACTATTAAGTTTTTTTTAAATATACAAACAAAATAGAATTGATAAAATGATGATTTATTATAACGCCCATGTTTATTTATCCCCTATTTTTTGAAAGACCTCCAGCATTCTGGCAATAATTATTTCCAGCCCCCCACTTCGATTAGCTCCCGTACACCTCTGATTGCTCACAAAGTATCTGGAAAACATCTAAAACAAAACTGTTATTATATCAAGTCAATAGGTAACACTATAAAATTTTTGTCTGTTAATGACTTGAGTTTTGAAAGAGACAATGAATGTTTTAATGAGGCAATCGATCAATCGATGAAAATAAAAATGAAAGCATTGTAAATTGTAGAGGATTGTTTCTTAAGCTCTTTGATTAAATTTTGCAAAAAGATGAGAAACTGAAATCCATAGTTTCGAACATTTTTTTGAATGCAAAGTACACCTCACCTAAAATTCAGAATGAAATTATTAACACATTGGCAAATAAAGATAGTAGAAGAATTCAAATTATCTGATATTAAACAATTTTGTTTTTAATGTGTCGAAACTCGTGATAAAAGTAACATTGAAAACTTGTCATTAGTTTTGCGTTTTGTGAAAAATGGAGTTGCTGAAAAACACTTCCTGTCGATAGTGGAGCTGCATAACATTGACAAAAAAGACATTTGAAGCCAGTGTTATGGAGGTGCGAGTGTTATGAGTGGATGAAAAGGAGGGGTGCAGTATGGCAGTATGTGCACCCTTTCAACCATCAACTTCATTTAGTTGTAGTGCATACAATGCAAGACCTTTGTTGGATTTGTGAGCAATTGCACATTTTTTGAGAAGGCAACTGCTTTAAAGTGTTTATGAGGGCACTAATTTGAACCGACTTTTAACACAAAGATGTCAGTCATCTAGATTCAGCTTCCGATGTGTTAAATAATAAGGTTTCTATACTCGAAGCATTAGAAATTATAGTAAATTCACTAAAAGCTGAATCAAATTTATCAAGCAACAGGCTTAAAAACAAATCTCTCACGATTAGTTTAAAGCTGTTGGTTCAATAATTGTTATAACAATATCTACTCTAAAGCCTTCAAATAATTTAATAAATATAATGTTAGACAAAATTGCAACTTTTGAAGCTTTGAGAGATAGATTGGATAAATTTTTACAAGAGACCAATGTCAATCCTGCAATTGAAGACAATGCTAGTCATGTTGAACCATCACCGCAGAGATGGACATTGGTTTATTTTTGTTTATTTTTGGCGACCCAGCCTACCACTTACTCAACATATCCCAACCAACAGTCAAAACGTTTTTTTAATTATATATATATATATATATATATATATATATATATATATATATATATATATATATATATATATATATATATATATATATATATATATATATATATATATATATATATATATATATATATATATATATATATATATATATATATATATATATATATATATATATATATATATATATATATACAATTATTATTATTATATATTCACTGTTCTTCCGCATTCTCCTTTTGTCACACCTCGCCTCTCCTTTTCTGATTTATCTGAACTCCGTACTAGGAGTTCGCCAACCAAGACTACAAATGTATCTGATCACAGTTATGATCATCCTTGCGACCAATACGACAACGGCCCAGTTTGTGGTCCTGTTTCCTTTCCTCCATCTTCCAACCATATTGAAGCGTTGGACGCGGTCGAACAGTGCTCCACCGGTTTGTCAGCTATGAGCCAACCTCCTCGAGGTCTCGAGACTGCTGACCTGCGTGATGGTGATGGGACTGGTGCGATGTGTCCGCATTTGATCGATAACTGCAATATTACTATACGTAGACGTTGATCATTTTCAACTTTTAATTAAACTCTCAATTTTATCGATATCCCATTATCTTTGAATTGCAGCTTTAAATTCTTATTTTATTATTTTACCTCTTTGCTTTTATTAGTAATTTTCTTTTAATAGTTATATTTTACTACTTAATTTGGTTGTATAGTTTAGCACATGTAATTTTTTATTTTTTCTTATTTTTTGTTTATTTTTTGTTTATTTATTTACTCTGAGGCAAAAAATTTGGTTGTTTCTTAGCGGTTTTCATATTTTGCTTTTACTCTTCTTTGTACTTTGACCTCGATTGATGTGTAAACATATCTGATATGTTTCGCCACACCACTTTATATATTTTCGTTGTAGCTGTAATTTTAAATTATTTTTATGAGTTCTGATGATGGCTAATAAAGCCGAAACCTGCAGGTCAGCTCATGACCAAAACATTAATAAAAATATATACCAGTTGGTTCAAAAGTGTCTTGGTATTTCCGATTTTCGAAAAGTTTCACGTTTGATAGAAAAAGTTTGTAATAAGAAATGGGCCATAGTCTTTAATAAAGCGTGTCTGAAAGAACAGCTTGTTCCTAATATATATATATATATATATATATATATATATATATATATATATATATATATATATATATATATATATATATATATATATATATATAAGTCTGTCTGTCTGTCTGTTGCATTTTCCTATAAAAAAAGACATAATTGCACCTTATTGTTTTTCCAAAATAATTTTTTTAAATAATTTAAAATTTTTTTTTATATAGCCTACAACCTATTTTCAGATCTACCAAATGTACACAAAAAATTTCATAAAAATCGGTTCAGCCGTTTAGGAGAAGTTTGAAGTCAAGCACTATGTAATGTAACTGCTACTCGAAAACTGTAGATGCTACAGGAGTAAAAATTAGTATTTGGTTTCTACTCTAAAAATTATGATATACGTGTTTCACCATTTTTTGAAAATTTGGTTCCCAGGACCTCAAATGTGAAGTGAAAAAAGGGTTATTTGATTTTAAAATAACTGCTATTCAAAAACTGTAAGTGCTACATATGTGAAAATTAGTATTTTGAGGTTTTGTGCGTGTTAAAAGTAGATGAGTTCAGTTTATAACCGGACGGACGGGCCAAGCCGTTATTTTAGGGTCTTTATACGGCCCTGCCCAAACCTTAAATCTAGGTGGGACGTGCCGATATTTTTAACCAAGTATATAGACATTTTTGTGATTTTAGGGTGTTTAGACGGGCCGGGCTAAACCTGAAGTCAAGGTGGGACGCCGAAGTTTTTCATCAAGTATATTGAACTTCTAGGCCTGTAAAAACGGGCCCGGCCCATATTAGACGGGCCGTGCCGGGTCAGGAATTTCGGTTTTTGAAACGGACAGGGCCAAGTTGTCGACGGGCCGAGCCGAGACCTAAAAAAATGATCCGTGCAGTAGTCTACTATGTATGCACGGTTCAAATTCTCTAATTTCATGCGAGCGAAGCCGCTACGGTCACTGCTAGTATATATATATATATATATATATATATATATATATATATATATATATATATATATATATATATATATATATATATATATGTATGTTATTTATGCATTGCTAAACTATTCATCCGATCGTAATGAAATTTTCACACAGAGTCAAGGGGAATCAAATATAGAAAAAAATGAAATGAGTCACAAAATGAACGGAGCGGGTGAGCGAGCGTGTACAATATATATATATATGTATATATAAATTAATGTTTGTATGTATGTATGTTCTTTATACATTGCTACACCATTCATCCGATCGTAATCAAATTTTCACACAACTTTGAGAGTCAAGGGGAATCAAATATAGAGAAAAAATTTGAAATCCGTCACAAAATGAACGGAGCGGGTGAGCGAGCGTGAACTATATGCATATATATGCACATACATATACATACATAAATGAGCAAAAACGGGAACGGGAAGCCAACTGAGAGCGAATGATAGAGTGGGAAAGGGAAAGCGACCGAGAACGGGAAAGCAACCGGGAGCGGGAAAGTGACCGGGAGCTGGAAAACGACCGAGAGCGGGAAAGCGACCGGGACCGGAAAAGCGACCGGGAACGCGATGGGAACGGGAACGCGGAGAAGGACACGGGAGCGAGAGAGAAAAACATTAGAAAAACCTTTAAAACCCCCGGGCAACGCCGGGTGGCCTCGCTAATATATATATATATACTAGTGGTTTTACCTGTCTCATATATATCTATATAAATATAAATAATATATATATATATATATATATATATATATATATATATATATATATATATATATATATATATATATATATATATATATATATATATATATATATATATATATATCTATATATCTATATATATATATATATATACTAGCAGTGCCCGTAGCGGCTTCGCTCGCATGAAATTAGAGAATTTAAATCGTGCATACATAGTAGTGTATTGCACGGATCAATTTTTTAGGTCTCGGCTCGGCCCGTCGACAACTTGGCCCAGCCCGTTTCAAAAACCGAAATTCCTGGCCCGGCACGGCCCATCTAATATGGGCCCGGCATGGCCCATCTAATATGGGCACGGCACGGCCCATCTAATATGGGCCCGGCACGGCCCATCTAATATGGGCCCGGCACGGCCCATCTAATATGGGCCCGGCACGGCCCATCTAATATGGGCCCGGCACGGCCCATCTAATATGGGCCCGGCACGGCCCATCTAATATGGGCCCGGCACGGCCCATCTAATATGGGCCCGGCACGGCCCATCTAATATGGGCCCGGCACGGCCCATCTAATATGGGCCCGGCACGGCCCATCTAATATGGGCCCGGCACGGCCCATCTAATATGGGCCCGGCACGGCCCATCTAATATGGGCCCGGCACGGCCCATCTAATATGCGCCCGGCCCGTTTTTACAGGCCGAGAAGTTCTATATACTTGATAAAAAACTTCGGCCCGTCCCACCTTGACTTCAGGTTTAGCCCGACCCGTCTGAACACCCTAAAATCACTAAAATGTCTATATACTTGGTTAAAAATCTCGGCTCGTCCCACCTTGATTTAAGGTTTGAGCAGGGCCGTATGAAGACCCTAAAATAACGGCTTGGCCCGTCCGTCCGGTGATAAACTGAACTCATCTACTTTCAACCGTCACAAAACCTCAAAATACTAATTTTCACATCTGTAGCACTTACAGTTTTTGAGTAGCAGTTATTTTAAAACCAAGTAACCCTATTTTCCACCCCATATTTGAATTCCTGGAAACCAAATTGTCAAAAAATGGTAAAACACGTATATCATTATTTCTGGAGTAGAAACCAAATACTAATTTTTACTCCTGTTGCATCTACAGTTTTTGAGTAGCAGTTACATTAAAAACCAAATAACCTTATTTTCCACCCCACATTTGAAGTCCTGGAAACCAAATGTTAAAAAAATGGTAAAATACGTATATCTTTATTTTTAGAATAAAAACTAAATACTAATTTTTCCATCTGTGGTATTTACAGTTTTTGAGCAACAGTTACCAAATTTTCAAAAAATTGTGAAACCCGTATATCATTATTTTTAGAGTAGAAACTAAATACTAATTTTTACTTTTGTAGCATTAACAGTTTTTGAGTAGAAGCTACTTTAAAAATCAAATAACCCAATTTTCCAGCCCACATTTGAGGTCCGGGAAACCAAATTTGTAAAAAATGGTGAAACACGTATATCTTTATTTTTAGAAAAGAAACTAAATAATAATTTTTACATCTGTGGTATTTACTGTTTTTGAGTAGCAGTTACTATAAAAAACAATTAGCCCTATTTTCCACCCCACATTTGAAGTCCTGGAAACCAAATTTTCAAAAAATGCTAAAACACGTATTTCATTATTTTTGGAGTAGAAACTAATTACTAATTTTTACTCCTGTAGCATTAACAGTTTTTGAGTAGTCAGTCAGTCAGTCAGTCAGTCAGTCAGTCAGTCAGTCAGTCAGTCAGTCAGTCAGTCAGGACATGTTCTTTTATATATATAGATAAAAAAACATGTCCTGACTGACTGATTGATAATCAACGCCGAGCTCACACGCCTCATCCTAGGAACGTGAAATTTGGAACTTATATTACTTCTATAGCGTAAACATCCGCTAAGAAAGGATTTTTGAAAATTTTGCTCCTGAGGGGAAAAACTGGAAAACAAACTTTTTTCTAAAACAATGTATATCTCGAAACCCAAAAATGAGGAAATTTTGAAATTTGGTATATGGATTTTTCTTAAAAAATAAAAAGATACGTGTTTCACCATTTTTTGAAAATTCGGTTTCCCGGACCTCAAATGTTGGTTGGAAAATTGGGTTATTTGGTTTTTAAAGTAGCTGCTACTCAAAAACTGTGAATGCTACAGGAGTAAAAATTAGTATTTTGTTTCTACTCCCAAAATAATGAAATAGGTGTTTTAGCATTTTCTGAAAATTTGGTTTCCAGGACTTCAATAGTGGGGTGGAAAATAGGGTTATTTGTTTTTCAAACTAACTGCTACTCAAAAACTGTAAATACCACAGATGTAAAAATTAGTATTTAGTTTCTATTCTAAAAATAAAGATATACGTGTTTTACCATTTTTTAAAATTTGGTTTCCAGGACTTCAAATATGGGGTGGAAAATAGGATTACTTGGTTTTTAAAGTAACTGCTACTCAAAAACTGTAAATGCTACAAAAGTAAAATTAGTATTTAGTTTCTACTCTAAAAATAATGATATACGTGTTTCACCATTTTTTGAAAATTTGGTTTCCAGGACCTCAATAGTGAAGTGGAAAAAGGGTTATTTGATTTTAAAATAACTGCTACTCAAAAACTGTAAGTGCTACAGATGTGAAAATTGGTATTTTGAGGTTTTGTGCCGGTCAAAAGTAGATGAGTTCAGTTTATCACCTGACGGACGGGCCAAGCCGTTATTTTAGGGTCTTCATAAGGCCCTGCCTAAACCTTAAATCAAGGTGGAACGGGCCGAGATTTTTAACCAAGTATATAAACATTTTAGTGATTTTAGGGTGTTCAGACGGGCCGGGCTAAACCTGAAGTCAAGGTGGGACGGGCCGAAGTTTTTCATAAAGTATATAGAACTTCTAGGCCTGTAAAAACGGACCGGGCCCATATTAGACGGGCCGTGCCGGGCCAGGATATTCGGTTTTTGAAACGGGCTGGGCCAAGTTGTCGACGGGCCTAGCCGAGACCTAAAAAATTGATCCGTGCAGTACTCTACTATGTATGCACGGTTCAAATTCTCTAATTTCATGCGAGCGAAGCCGCTATGGGCACTGCTAGTATTATATATGTATATACTAGTGGTTTTACCCGTCTCAGGGACGGATTTTCTAAGGTTTTAACAATGCGATGAACTTTAGATACATTTCTTCGATTATTATAAGTTTATTAATTATTTTGTTATTCATTCATTCATTCATTCATTCGTTCGTTCGTTCGTTCGTTCGTTCGTTCGTTCGTTCGTTCGTTCGTTCGTTCGTTCGTTCGTTCGTTCGTCCGTCCGTCCGTCCGTCCGTCCATCCATTCTTTCATTCATTCGTTCGTTCGTTCGTTCGTTCGTTCGTCCGTCCGTCCGTCCGTCCGTCCGTCCGTCCGTCCGTCCGTCCGTTCGTTCGTTCGTTCGTTCGTTCGTTCGTTCGTTCGTTCGTTCGTTCGTTCGTTCGTTCATTCATTCATTCATTCATTTATTTATTTATCTATTTATTTATTTATTTATAACATTACCATGAAAAAATTGCTTTATCGTTCGTATACATTCCAAAACAAAAGATAGATTAAAATATTAATAATTTTTTATATTTTGAATTAATTTAAGTAAGGTAATTTTTTTTAAATTTATGTAATTAAATAAAAATATACACAAAATGTATTTATATTATTACTAGCGGGGTTACCCGGCGTTGCCCGGGGTTTTTTAGAGGTTTTTCTAATGTTTGTCTCTCTCGCTCCCGTTTCTTTCTCCACTTTCCCGTTTTCGTCGCGTTCCCGGTCGCTTTTCCGCTCTCGGTCGTTTTCCAGCTCCCGTTCGCTTTCCCGCTCAGAAGTTTTGTTATCGATTTTCTTTCTTGCTCGCGTTTCCTTCCAAGCTTGCTCTCCCGATTCCAGTCGCTTTCCACGTTCCCGGTCGCTTTCCGCGTTCCCGGTCGCTTTCCCGTTCCCGGTCGCTTTCCCGTTCCCGGTCGCTTTCCCGTTCCCGGTGGCTTTTCCGTTCCCGGTCGCTTTACCGTTTCCGGTCGCTTTCCCGTTCCCGGTCGCTTTCCCGTTCCCGGTCGCTTTCCCGTTCCCGCTCACGCTTGCTCTCCCGTTCCCGGTCATGCTTGCTCTCCCATTCCCGGTCACGGTTGCTCTCCCGTTCACGCTCATTTTTTCTTTTCCATTCTTTCATAACTTCTGTTAGCCTATAAAACGTAAAATAGATTTGCTAAGACTATATATATATATATATATGAATGTTTGTGGGTTAGTTTGTCTATTATAGAAACGGGAAAGCGACCCGGAACGGACAGCGAGCGGGAACGGAAAAGCAAGCGTGAGCGGGAATGGGAGAGCAAACGTGAGCGGGAAAGCGACCGGGAGTGGTAAAGCGACCGGGAGCGGGAAAGCGACCGGGAGCGGGAAAGCGACCGGGAGCGGGAAAACGACCGAAAACGAGAAAGCTAACGGGAGTGGGAAAGCAGATGGGAAAGGAAACGGGAGAGAAAGAGACAAACATTAGAAAAACCTCTAAAAAACCCGGGCAACGCCGGGTATCTCCGCTAGTACATACATAAACACACACACAGACACACATACATGCACATACACATACATACATACACACATACATACGCACATACATATATATATAGTTCCCGCTCGCTCACCCGCTCCGCTCCGCTCATTTTGTGACGGATTTCAAATTTTTTTTTATTTGACTTTCCCCTTGACTCTCAAGGTTGTGTGAAAATTTCATTACGATCGGATGAATGGTGTAGCAATGCCTAAAGGACATTAATATATATACAAACATTCATTTTTCTATATATATAGATATATAAATTAATTTGCCATAGATAGCAAATCGTCACACAAAAACGTCTTACACAGACATGGGCTAATATATATATATATATATATATATATATATATATATATATATATATATATATATATATATATATATATATATATATATATATATATATATATATATATATATATATATATATATATATATATAACATATTTGGGTATCAAGTGATTTTTGATGCATTCTTTATTAAACAACACAGCCTATTTCGCAGAAACCAACTTGTTAAAACGTTTTTCAAGCTCCCTGAAAAAACTTAGAATTCGAGGACTTGCAAACAACTGACCGCTATTCATGTCATATAACAACCGAATAATATAACAAAATCAAAGTTATAATTCAATATATAATATCACCGACGCGTTTCGGAGTTACTCTCCATTATCAAATTTTTTTTAAACGTTTAATAATTCAATAAGGTTGATGAAAGGAGTTACCTCCGCGAGACAATCAACCTTAAAATGTTGTAATCAATCAAAACAAATAAAATCATAATAAAATATAAAAAAAAATAAAGTCAACAGAAAACTGAAAATGTCATAAAAAAATTTGAAAAAATTGAGGTATATTTATAATAAGATGTACGTATAGCAATCTAAGTCTTTATTCACACTGAAAACCTTTGCTGAGTTTTTGAAGGTTTGTAAAGAAGACATATTTAGATTTGAAAACGCATTATTCCAAATCTTCGGGCCTAGGTATTTTATGAAATATTTTCGAAGATTAGTTTTATAAGTACCTATTCTAACATTATCTACTATACGTAGGTTGTTAGAATGTACATTTTTTGATAAAATAAAGTAATTTTCAAATATTTTTAAATGTCAACAAAAGAAAAGACAAAAGATCGCCAGCGAAAGACGGTGGTCATTCTACTGGGCATCTGGCCAAAAGAAATAAACTGAAAACATCAAATTCAATCAACCTAAAAATAAGTCCAATAATCAGTAATTTATATTAATTTTGTTAACCAAAATATATTAATGTTATTAACGTATCAATAATATATAAGCAATAATCATTAACATAGTAACTTATAATATATAAACTATTATTTGTTCTTCTTTCGCGTTGTTATGTTGATGTTACCCACAAGATGTGGGAACATCTCTCGGACAGACCCCTCAATGTCACTTGTGATTTCGACATTCTCTGGAACTCTCACCGGCACTGACATATCGGGAACAGACTCCAACACTTCCTCCAAAACGTCCTCCGGAACTCCGCTCGAATCACTCCGCGTGGACATGCTAGGAACAGTCTGAGCTATTTCAACCGATATTTCTTCTGGAACGTTCTCCAGAACCTTATCCAAACCACATCTCTCGCTCATTGTCTTGTTTCATCTCCCACCACTTTAGAACGGCTTTCTCGACAATCCATGTGCACCCTTGTAGACTTTGGGTCATATAGTTTTAGGACCTGAAGGAAACTATCAAACTGTTTGTTAATTTCTGTACCATCAATCAATCAATCAATCAAAAAATATTTCTATAGCGCTATTTCCGCAGTGTTCAATCACTCCGCGTGGACATGCTAGGAACAGTCTGAGTTATTTCAACCGATATTTCTTCTGGCGTAAGATCAAGAGAGCTTCTTTTATTCTCAATTGTCTAACATCTCTTTCCATAGTCAGCACAGCGTCTTTCGGTGGCGGTCTTCTTTCTTTCCTTTTGTTGACATTTGAACCTTGATAATGGAGAGTAACTCCGAAACGCGTCGGTGATTATAACTTTGATTTTGTTGTATAATTCGGTTGTTATATAACATGAATAGCGGTCAGTTGTTTGCAAGTCCTTGAATTCGAAGTTTTTTCAGGGAACTTGAAAATAGTTTTAACAAGTTGGTTTTTGCGAAATGTGCTGTGTTGTTTAATAAAGAATATATATATATATATATATATATATATATATATATATATATATATATATATATATATATATATATATATAATTATGTATATATATATAATATATTATATATATATTATATATATATAATTATATATATATATATATATATATATATATATATGTTTTTTTATTCAGTTATCAATACATACCTACGAAATCACAAAAATAACAGAAAAAAACGAGAAAAAATAGTCATAAAAATAACATGTATGATTGAAGAAGAGGTGCTGCATCAGACCCCTCTGAGCTGACAAGTCAGTCATACTGCAACAAAGCAGAGCTAGTTGATTTTTGAAGGCATTCACCGAATATGCGCCCACTGCTTCCTACGTCAAGGAGTTCCAGCTGAGAATTACACGATTTGTGAAAAAGTGTTTTCGCTCTTCACATACTTTAATTTTTTGTAGTAAAAGAAGGCAGTTGTGACCTCTAAAATAATAGTTTCTCAACCATCTCCTCTATTTACAAACTTTTCTTTAGGGTACAATCTCTGTTTGTGTGTGTATTTGTGGCTTTCTCTGTACGCAAGTTTTGGAAGTAAAATTAAACCAGCTTTTTGACTAGCTAGGAAGCTGAAACTTTCAGCATAGTTTATATTGAATAACAATACACGATTCAAATAAAAATAATTTAATTTGAACATCGTTCGTATTTCTAAATCGAGTGTATTTGAAATAAAAGTTTGTGTTGATAAACTCGTTTCTTCCTTTACTTGTTTTCTAAGCCACTTCTTCTGTGAAAAACTAAATTAAGACAAAAAATTTGTAATTCTGTTTTATCAGACAGTCTTGACATAGTTTATATATATATATATATATATATATACTAGTGGTTTTGCCCGTCCGATGAACGGATGTTTTAAAAGTACGATGTACTTTGGATACTTTTTATAAAAAATAGTCAACAAAAACAAAATGACATTTTATAAACATAAAATTTTTTTTTATATATAAGCAAATTTAATGTGAATTGACAGCCATCGTTGAGAAGTGGTCCTTGCTTCTGAGATTTTTTTAATCTCATTATATAATATTTTTCGATTGCAGTGCCACTTTTTTTGATCTCTAGGACTGAGAGTGTATATAGGTACAATTGAATAATAACTTTTATTACACGCCTGCGCGCAATAAATTCTTACGTGCACATCGATATCGTCTATACAACTAATTTACGTGAGCGTGACAGAAGCAGTGAGTGACGTGGGCTACTATAATATAGATATATAAATATATATATATATACATATATATATATATATATATATATATATATATATATATATATATATATATATATATATATATATATATATATATATATATATATATATATACATAAACATAATTCATAAACAGTTCCCATCCATTCATATCCCTGTAGAAAATATAGCAAATTCAAGTAATTGAATAGTTAATCATTTAATTTGAAAATGATTCCTCACATATGTTACTGTCTTGATTTCAAATGTCCTTTTTCAGTCATTTATCTTAATTCGTGCAATGGTCCTAATGAGGAATGTCCCATTTGTTATCAATTACCTACTAAAATAGTAGTGTTAGATGGCTGTGATCATGTTTTTTGTGATGATTGTATTTATAAATGGTGCAACTACCCTCAGCTCAGTACATGTCCGATATGCCGGGCACCTTTTAAAAATGCAGTTAATTGCCCGGCAATATTGAACAAATTTGAACGAGATGATTTATTTGCTACTCATCAAAAGTGTCAGACAATGACAGATCCCATCGAACTGGATAAATTGTTCACGGAGTCCATTTCAAAACTGAAAGATCTGGTAATATTAAAAATGTTAAATGTGCACGTTGCTTTAAGTTATTGCCTGGAATTGATTAATATGCAACGGACTTTGAGAAAGGTTTCGAACTCAGAAAATTGGTTTTTGGGTTTTTATAACAAACTGTAACAGCATAATAAAAAATTTTTAGAGGTGTGTTTTTTTGTATCTGCATCTCTTCATTTTTGAATGTGTTTTTTCTAAAGTTTTAGTAAGCTGCAGAAGTTTTTTTTTAGCCTTTTTTAATATGAAAGTATCACAAGCTCTGGGTCGAAAGTTTTTGTTTGTTTTATATTTTTTAAATCAGTCAAAATGCTGTTTTTTTTTATCATTTGTGGTCCCATCATTTCAACTTTTCAACCAATGTCAGTCTTTTTTCAAGCATTTATCCACACTTATATTATTATGACATATTATATTTATTCTAGAGATAATAGCCCGTCAAAAATGCCAGATTTTTAAAATATCATTATATAATATTTTGCGATTGCAGCGCCACCTTTTTTACTAGTCTTTTACTGTTGAGTTTTGGAAGCAGTGGAATTTTCCC
>OZ022243.1:15830288-15892788 GCA_963978895.1 Erpobdella octoculata | reverse complement strand
GACATTGGAACTCATAGACGACATTGGTTCTTTTGAGATGGTTCTTGCTAATGTCGTTTTTTGACGTCGAGCTGTTGACAGCGACGAGTTGATGAGCTTTCGGACATTTATAAAATATCCGCAGTCTAAGTTGATAATGTTCGGGACTGACGACGGAAACATTGTTGCGTATTATGGACGTGATAATCTCCTCGTCTGTTTTATAGTTGTTATGCATCTGTGCTTGGTAGAATAATGAAATTGTAGATTTATTACATGAGATACCGGGCTGTGGTTCGGTGTTCGAGGACTGAACGACGGAAGGTTTTGGTGATGTAATGAGTTTTCTATTAAGAAATTTCCGGATTCCCTCGTCGACAGTTCGATTACTGAAATTATTGTTGATTAGAACTTTTTTGATACGTTCGACTTCGGTATGGAATTCTTCCCAGTCGTTGGTTATCTTGTAGGCTCCATGCAGATAGTTTTGAATAACGCTCTGCTTGTATTTTTCTGGGCAGAATCCGTCTGCGTTCAGAGTTGCACCGTTTGACGTTGGCTTAGAGTAAGTACCAAGTTTTAGTTGGTTTTCAAGTGTTGAGACTGTGACGTCTAAGAACGGGAGCTGTTTGTTGATATCGCTTAGTTGATACGTAAAACGTAGAACGGAGTGATTTTCGAGTGTAGCTATCAGAGTGTTTATTTCCGTGTTGTTTTCGCACATAACAAATATGTCGTCGACGTATCGTGCGTAGAGATTAGGTTTTTTTATGATGCCACCGAACACTGTTTCTTCAACGTAGCCCATGTAAAATTCGGCGAAGGTGGGACCGAGCGGAGAGCCCATTGCTACACCGTCGGTTTGGAGATATAGTTCGCCGTTTGGATGAAGAAAGGGTACGTCGACTGTACAGATCCGAAGAAGATCTGCCATGACTGCGCGATCTGATCTATTCTGGGTGGAGACTTGTTATCATAGACGTAGTTTAATATGATTTCAATTGTTTGGGCAACTGGTACATTTGTGAACAGGCTTTCTACGTCCATTGTAGCGATGACGCCCGGCGCAGACCCGCAGTTTTTTATCAGGTCGATGAAATCGAACGTCGAAGAGAGACTGTACGAGTGTGGACGGTAAGGATAAATGATTGAGTTGATTGCTTTTGCCAGTTGATAAGTCGGAGTGGGGCACTGCGATATTATGGGTCTGAGAGGTGTGTCGATTTTATGAGTTTTGGCGTTACCGTATAAGTACGCGGGTTTGTACTCTCCGACGATCTGATGTAGTCGAGAGTCTGAATCTAGATACTGATTTGCCTTATTAATAAGTTTATTCGCTTTGATTTTTATATCGTTGGTAGGGTCGTGCGTAGTTTTTCTGAATTTTGATGTGTCGGAGACGATTAGGTTTAACTTGTCGAAGTAGTTGCATTGTCTTCTATTTTGAGCATGTATGCAAAATTTGAAAAAAATCTATCATCAGGAAGTGACTCAAAAATTGATTGCAAGATTTGAAACAGACAGAGAAACAGAGACGACGAGTTAATAAAAGCATTGGTAAAAACGGCAACATTCAATCCTAACAAAATTAAATGTTCTTCCTTACTTTTGTAGCAGCAAAATTATTAATAATGTCATCATAGTCTATGTAATTTATTATTTTAAAATTATGGTCAAAACTGCAAGAGCATTGAGTTTTTCTTGATCTATTGTTGAATTCTTTAGGGTAGAAAATGACCGTTCACCCGAGCAGTTGGTGAGTAAAAAATATTCAAATAACAATGTCAACGTTTGGGTATATGTTCTGAAGAGAGTTTAATCTTATGATCTTGGATGCTCAATTATAGTCAAACAATTTTAAATAAATTAAATATTAAATTTATATTATGGCTTTACCAAAACGAGATTCAAACAAGTAAATTAAAAACGAATTTTTAAAACCAATGCTCTTATATGTAATTAAAACACAAATTTTGCAATCAATTTTTTCTTATATTACTCTTTTATTTTATATTAAAGTCGAAATATCTTAATTATATCGAAATATCGAAATTAATTAAAATTAACTAAATTAATTGACTTATTGTAAAACTAATAATTGAATATTGCATTGTCTTCTATTTTGAGCATGTATCCAAAATTTGAAAAAAAAATCTATCATCAGGAAGTGACTTAAAAATTGATTGCAAGATTTGAAACAGACAGAGAAACAGACAGACAGAGAAACAGAGACGACGAGTTAATAAAAGCATTGGTAATAATAAAAACAGAGCTCAAGTGAATGAAATAGTATAAAAATTAAATGCAAAAAACTAAACCTTTGGAGACCAGGGCTATTAAAAAAAGTAAAGTCATAAAAAACTAAAGCCTTAGATGACTTTACTTTAGTTTTTTTTATTTTCTCTCTTCTTTTTTCTGTGGCACACTTTGGCCTTGTGGCACCCATAGGCTGCAGACTAGTAGAAACAATCATTAACAAATTTGCTACCTTCTCAACACCGCTAAAAAACCAAGGGATCAAGGAATTCATTTCAATAAAACCTTGGGGTCAAGATGTTCAAAACCCCACATTCCAAAATTTCATCCTACTAATACTAAACTTTTCCTGCTAAAGCAATAGTTGATAACGGGGACGTTATTCGTAGGGTACTTTACCAGAAATTTTCAGAAGACTTAACAACATTTTCCTAATTTTTTTAAATTTAGTAAATTTACAAAATTTTGCAGAAACTATGGTTTTTACAATTATGACATTTTTTATTGCTCCACCCATTTTGTATCAACAATGACGTCCTTGGGGCATTAAAATCAAAATCAAACGGAATCCACTTTAAAAATAGAGGGCCTATTTCTAAATGAGCAGATGCCCATGGGGACAATGACTTTTCTGTGTCCTTAATTGCCTGCAAGAGTTGTCACATAACTTTCTAAATTTGAACAAACCTGCGTGTTATTAACATTATTGTTCAAAATGATTTATGAGTAATAGTTTTTTTGTATTTCTATGTTTGATTCTTATACCAAAGTTAGTTTAAACATTAACTTTATACGTTATACATTCTGTATATACAGAAAATTTAGAATAAAACATCAATTATATAGAAGATCAACTTATCTATAGACTAAATGTTAGATGAAACACTTTAAAAAAATTAAGGGCCCCATACTTAGACTTTTTTGGAGGGGGAGAAAGATGGGCTTTTTAGGAAGGGAATTGACCCCGGTTGTCATACATGACAAGTTTTTGTCTGAGAAAGTTTGAAATCTAAAAATCTGTATCTTTTTCCCGTTCATCAAAATACATGTCTTTGAAACGGAGATCCAGTAAGGTTGCTGCAAAAACTTTTCTTTTTAATTGAGGCAAAACGATGCGCAAATCGAATCACGAAATGTTGCTTTCATTTGCATGAGGTCCCGATTGTCAGCAACTGGTTCTATCTCTAATTTCACTAATTTCAGCATAGCAATAACAGGAATCACTATACAAATGCATGCATCAGTAGAACATATTTTGAGTGTTGCATTATAGAACGGTTTCAGCACTTTAATTAAACGTTCAACCATTTCTCACTCTTTTTCGACAAGTTTTTGATGTCTCCGCTTTCCAGAATATCTAGATTGGTTGCTTTTTGCTGTTCAAAACGCCTACTTTCGGTGAACGCCGAAAATAATCATGGACCAAAGATGAATCTAGACCGAAACCGAATATGTAAGCTTCATTCAAAAATACCGAAAACAAAAGTAAACCGAAACCGAAAATTTTGCACTTTCTCGTCAAAAGAGATTCGGTCCGATTAATAACGAGAGAGAAGCAAATTATTTGAAAAACCCGCACATTCCAAAAAAATTTCGCCACACATTTTTGTCTTCTTTTTTCACTTTCTTTCTCTCTTCAGTTTTTTGCTTGTTATCGTCCTTTTCTTCATCAGATTTACTAGAGTGCATAATGAACAGGTGTTTCAACAGGCTTTTTCTTCACTACTCAAGTTGGACCTCAATGCATTTGATATCTAATAACGTTATTGTTTGTTCTTTAGCATACACGTGATGTATACACACACGTGTGTGTGTGAGTGTGTGTGTGTGTGTGCGTGTGTGTGTGCGTGTGTGTGTGTTTGTGTGTGTGTGTGTGTGTGTGTGTGAGCATGTATGTGGGAGAATTTTTTTACACCAGGTGCTTTAAGACGAATGTGTGAGCTTGTGTGTGTGCGCGCTTAAACACATACAGGTATAACTTTAAACGCACACACATACACATTACATACATCAATTTGCATACACCTGTTCACTCACGGCACAGGACGAAATTTTAACTTACCGAATGTTGATTGAAAAACACATTACAACAAATATTGCGTTTGAGATTTTTCTATAAAAAATGAACAAATAAGAATTAAAAAGACATATTTGTTTGCATAAATTAACGACGATTTATTTTACTCTCATCTCGTTTCACGTCGTCTCAATTCAGTAAAGAAATATTTTGGATGGAATTAACTTTCTCCACACTTATAAAACATGTCTGCAAATAAATATTCTTCAATGCCAAGAGAGTTTGAAGAAGATCAAGAAGATGAAATTGGATGTTGTTGTACTTGCTGTCCTTCTATTATGGTAAATCTGAGAGTTTTTATTTGTCAATAGTGTTTCCAAGTATATGCTTAACTACTTAATAAGTAAATTGGCGTGTAGTTTAGTACAACTCAAATGGTTAAGTAGAATAATAACGTTTAACCAGGGAAGTTCGGGTAAACTCTAACGATAACTGAAAATGCAAAATAATGAAAGAAATGGGCATTAATTAATTATTAACATCTTTGACGCTAAGTACCCGAAAAGAAAATTGTTTTTTAGTCTTCTAAAACCGTATTACTTTTTAGAGAATTAGAATGTTAACATTACAAACATTTTCCAACCAGCTGTTTTCGGCGTCCGCAAGCCGCCCCGTGATCTAAAAGTCAACCCTTCAATATCAATCTATCTTTTTTCCGTTAGATGTGGAAAACTGGAGAAAGGAGTAGGGAAAAGTTAATTGGATCAAATTATGATCCACGACAGGAAGTACTTATGTGCTTCCTACATACAGCCATTTCAGTCTTGAAACACCTGGTGTAAAAAACTATATACTATTATAAAAATAATTTCATTGTGGACTACGTTGCGATTGAATTCCCGATCATCATGCAGCAACTAGCCATGCTCTTGTGATTGAGAAATTTTTACTCTGATATTGGCGCCATTTCGATCACGTGATGTGACATAAAATAATTATGAAAATGATGAAATTACGCTGTTGATATTTGAAATTAGTTCACTGATGTGCAGCGATAGAAAAAATGCGCCATTAGTAGAAAACTTAAACACGCATCATACAATGTCATCGAAAGAATGCGAAACGGCGAAACTTGCACTAAAATAAGCATATAATTCAACCCAAGAGCTTATTTCCATTGTTATCTAATGATTAACAAAAAATATTTTTATTGATTTACCTTTTGAAATAATTATAAATTATAACCATAGAATTATTCTGAAAAACAGTCCGCATTAACTTTTGTTGCACATTTTACACAACAAAAAATAAGTCACGTATAATCAACATACATAATTTTCTATGTCTGTATGCATGTTAGCAATTTCGCATAACGCGGTGGCCGCAGTAGTCAGCAGGTGCTAAAATTAGTGCGCGCAGGCGTGTAATAAAAGTTATTACGCAATTGTAGGGGAGAACCGGACTGAATAGCCACTGTACAAAACGGCCACTAAGATTTTCTCATTTGTTAAATTATTGTTTGCGCCCATCTCTTTTTTAAAATGCGTATATATATGAACTCTTTGTTCAGTGTTGTTCTTTTGTCTCTCGTGTATTTCGTTCAGCATTTATAGAGCTTTTTGTTTTTTCGCACGAAAAAGTGAAAACGAGTCAGGTCAGAACTATTCTATTCTTATCAAATATTTAAGTTTATATTTTGTAAGATTTTTTTAGTAAATAAAGAGATGTTTGATTAATATTTTAATCTAAAGTTTGGATGTCAAAAATTATTATTTTGCTCGTAGCAAACTAAAATGCTCGTACATCTCGGTTCGTACTAAATGACCACTGTAAGGTCGTACTGAATGACCATAGTTATTCAGTACTAGCAGTGCCCGTAGCGGCTTCGCTCGCATGAAATTAGAGAATTTGAACCGTGCTTACATAGTAGAGTACTGCACGGATCAATTTTTTAGGTCTCGGCTCGGCCCGTCGATAACTTGGCCCAGCCCGTTTCAAAAACCGAAAGTCCTGGACCGGCACGGCACGTCTAATATGGGCCCGGCCCGTTTTTACAGGCCTAGAAGTTTTATATACTTGATGAAAAACTTCGGCCCGTCCCACCTTTACTTCAGGTTTAGCCCGGCCCGTCTGAACACCCTAAAATCACTAAAATTTCTATATACTTGGTTAAAAATCTCGGCCCGTCCCACCTTGACTTAAGGTTTGGGCAGGGCCGTATGAAGACCCTAAAATAACGGCTAGGCCCGTCCGTCCGGTGATAAACTGAACTCATCTACTTTCAACCGGCACAAAACCTCAAAATACTAATTTTCACATCTGTAGCACTTACAGTTTTTGAGTAGCAGTTATTTTAAAATCAAATAACCCTTTTTCAACTTCACATTTGAGATCCTGGAAACCAAATTTTTAAAAAATGGTGAAACACGTGTATCGTTATTTTTAGAGTAGAAACTAAATACTAATTTTACTTTTGTAGCATTTACGGTTTTCGAGTAGCAGTTAATTTAAAAACCAAGTAACCCTATTTTCCACCCCATATTTGAATTCCTGGAAACCAAATTTTCAAAAAATGGTAAAACACGTATATCATTATTTTTGGAGTAGAAACCAAATACTAATTTTTACTTCTGTAGCATCTACAGTTTTTGAGTAGCAGTTACATTAAAAACCAAATAACCTTATTTTCCACCCTACATTTGAAGGCCTGGAAACCAAATGTTAAAATTGGTAAAATACGTATATCTTTATTTTTAGAATAGAAACTAAATACTAATTTTTACATCTGTGGTATTTACAGTTTTTGAGCCGCAGTTACTTTAAAAACCAAATAACCCTATTTTCCACCCCACATTTGAAGTCCTGGAAACCAAATTTTCAAGAAATTGTGAAACCCGTATATCATTATTTTTAGAGTAGAAACTAAATACTTATTTTTACTTTTGTAGCATTAACAGTTTTTGAGTAGAAGCTACTTTAAAAACCAAATAACCCAATTTTCCAACCCACATTTGAGGTCCGGGAAACCAAATTTGTAAAAAATGGTGAAACACGTATATCTTTATTTTTAGAAAAGAAACTAAATAATAATTTTTACATCTGTGGTATTTACTGTTTTTGAGTAGCAGTTACTATAAAAGACAATTAGCCCTATTTTCCACCCCACATTTGAAGTCCTGGAAACCAAATTTTCAAAAAATGCTAAAACACGTATTTTATTATTTTTGGAGTAGAAACTAAATACTAATTTTTACTCCTGTAGCATTAACAGTTTTTGAGTAGAAGCTACTTTAAAAACCAAATAACCCAATTTTCCAACCCACATTTGAGGTCCGGGAAACCGAATTTTCAAAAAATGGTGAAATAAGTATTTTTTGTTTTTCAAAAAGAATCTATATACTAAATTTCAAAATCTCCTCATTTTTGGTTTTCGAGATATACATTGTTTTACAAAAAAGTTTGTTTTCCAGTTTTTTCCTCTCAGGAGCAAAATTTTCAAAAATCCTTTCTTAGCGGATGTTTACGCTATAAAAGTAATATAAGTTCCAAATTTCACGTTCCTAGGATAAGGCGTTTGAGCTCGGCGTTGATTATCAGTCAGTCAGTCAGTCAGTCAGTCAGTCAGTCAGTCAGTCAGGACATGTTCTTTTATATATATAGATTGCTGAATGTTTAAATTTTCATAAATGTGTTTAGGTTCATTATTGATCAAAATGTTAATGTAATATAATGAAATTGTTTAATATATTAAAGACATATACATATTAATCACTACTTAATGTTGTTATGGTTATGTTTCAGAATGAGAAACAGACTATCTACAGCTGTGAAGGGGGGATGGTCCCAAAAAAACATGGAAAGAGCAGTAGAAGATGTTTTGAAAGCTTGCTTGCCAGTTAAATCTGCAGCAGAGAAGCACCAAGTGAGTAGAACATCACTGAGGCTAGACTGGATGCAATTCGCAGAGGAGATAGTTTTGAAAGTAAAGCTTATTCTCAATCATCGATGAGAGTTTTCAGTTCAAAAGAAGAGCTTCAGTTGAAAGAGTATTTAATACATGCCTCAAAAATGGGTTATGGGTTGAGTACACTTAAGCTCCGTTCACTGGCATATGAATTTGCTATCAGGCTAAAGAAGAGGCTACCTCATTCTAGGAAAAGTGTAGAAAGCCCTTGGGTGAAGAATAAGCAAGCTGGAAAAGACTGGGTGCAAGCCTTTATAAAATTACAAAAAATTTTTTTTAATTTTTTAATTTACATTAATAAAGATTTTTCTGTGAAATAAAATATTTTTGCTTACTATTTGTTGAGAATTGTGTCTTCTATAATAAAAATTGCATGAGTGGCCATTGAGTACTTGGGAGTGTCCATTCAATACTACCAGGTTGTACTGAATGGCCAGCCAGAAATTTTGGAAGAGGTTGCGTTATTTATCGTTTTTTATAAAATTGTTACAATATGAAAAGTTTTAACGAGCGGTTTTCAGTAGTGGAATGTTTTTGCTTTCATTATGTAAAAAATTTTTATTTCTATCACTTATAGTTTTTTTGTATGATTGATTTGAATAAAAGTGTAAAATTGTGTGACCATTTGGTACCACTCTCCCCTACACTGTCAGTCCTTAAGTTCAAAAAAGGTGGCACTGCAATCAAAAATAATAAATAATTAAATTAAAAAAACCCTTAATTTTTGACGGGCTATTTCGAGTATAATATAATAGAACAGTGGTGTCTGTAGCGTTACTCTTAACGCTACAAACACCACTGTTTGTAGCGTAGTCGATAGCCACGATGAATTTAATTATAGTACCTACACGTAGCTTATATCTTTCTTTAAATGCTTTGTATAGTTACTAGGTGGACTTGACATATTCCACTAAACTCATTTATTGAACTCAACTGACTAAGCCTTCACGGGCCAATTTTTTGAGGCACAAAATCCCAGACCCGATCCTGTTCGTTTTTACAAGCAACAAAACTCGGCCCATGCTAAACCGGTCCCGCCCATTTTGATAACCTTAATATAAAGTTCCGTCTCGAAAACGGCCCGTTCAGGGTTCTATTCTATCAACTTTGATCATTGTTTTGAGGGTACACATTTTTTAAGTTGCGCTGATAAAATGGGAAAATAAATTGTGCAAAAAATATTTTTAAAAATATTTATTTATATTTACAAATATTTTAATGTTTTTAAATACAAATCATAATACTGAGATAATACAATGCATACTACCTATTTTTTAACGCATGGTGCCCCGAGGTTCGTAAAAATATTGTATCCAGCTTTCATTGCTATTTTAAAAATCTCTGAAACCTTATGCACTCTTTTTTTCAAAAAAGCTAATGAAAACGTGACAGCTTATTTTTCAAAAACCTCTTCAAAAATCGTGTTGCTAAAATAATATTTTTTTTTAAATCATTGGGGAGGGGTCAATTTTCCCTCCTTCCCCCACAAATGATGTTTCTGTATTGCAGTGCATCAGGAAGCGACTTAAACACTGAATTATTGACAAAGACGTTAATAAATAACAACAACAAGACCCGATTGTAAAACATAGAGATTCAAAAAATCAATTTAATATAATCTACATATTTTATTTTATATTGATCAATATAACATAATCTAAATAGTTTTACTCTTATTTTGCTGGATTTTTTGAATCATGCCAACGAAATCAGTTATTATGCAATGATTGTTTTTTTTACAGTTTCTTGGTGACGGTGTCACAAAACAGATTCTTCTCCGTAAATATTTTGTTCCCTAACAACTTTTTTATTTTATTTAAATAAATAGTTTTTTTAATTTTGTATTTATTTTAATCAGAAAATGATGGCGCAGTAAGCAGAAAAATATTTGAGATGGAAACACTATTTTGTGACACAGGCCAGTTTGCATTAAATTTATGTGTTTAAGTCTACGTATATTGTCTCTGTCTCCTAAACAAATCAAAACCGCTGGACAAATTTTTACAAAATTTGACACGGAGGTAGATCTCAAAGAATAGAAAAAAAGTAGTTTTTAATTTTTTTAATTACAAAAACATGTTATGATCAAAAAACATTTTAGACCAAAAGTGCCTATGTACAAACAGCAAAGGTTTTTGCGTAACTAAATTCAAATTTAGCTTACGTAACAAAGTTTCAAAGTTTCAAACAACCTTGAGCAAATCTATTTTACGTTTTATGGGCAATAACAAGTTAAGAGGGAAAGGAAAAATAGGAGCGGAAGTAGGAAAGAAAGCGGTAGAACGAGCAGGAGTGGAAGAGCGAGCGGGATTGGGAAGGCGAGTGGGAGCGGAAGAGCAAGCGGTAACGGGCGAACAAGCGTGAGTGGGAATGCGAGCGGGAAACGGAGAGGAATCGAGAGAGCGGAAGGAGCAGGAGAGCGAAAGGGAGCAGGAGATAGAGCTGGAGCGGGAGAGCAAGGAGGAAGAAAACGCTAGCCAGAGAGAGAGAAAGAATAAGAAACGATTGAAAAACCTCTAAACACCCCGAGAAACACTGGGTAGCCCTTTAGCAAAGTAATAAAAGAATAAAATAAAACAAATTGTGTGGAAAATTGTTGTCAGTCAAGGACGTCACTTAGGGGGTAGCGAGGGCGATTGTTTTCTTTGACTTTGAGGTGACCAAAACCCGAAACTTGTCATTTTGAGATCCGAACCAGAACCAGAAATTTTCAAAAATTGCAAACCCGAGAATTCAAAGTTCAAGAACCCGAACCTGAAAAACCCAAAATGTTAAACACGTGACATCCCTAATCTATTTTGCAACTGTATCGCCAATAAATAATACTAAAACTAATTTTCATTTATAAATACATTTTTCGCCAGAATGAAGACAAAAAAAAGATTCAAAAATGTAGGAGCTATCAAACATTGGACAACGCTTCTCCCCAAATGCAGCCTTGCTTCGTTTCAAACCAGCCTGTACAGCAACTACAACAGCAGCAACAAATAATAGCCCAACAACAACAGGTTATTGCTCAACAGCACCAACTGGTTGCCCAGCAGCAAATACTACTTACGCAACAACAGCCAAGACAAAATATCAATGACAGTTTGCAGATAGGAAACATGGTTCCATTACGAGAGTTTGTTACAGATGACCCAGTCACTGAGCTAAGTAAAAAACTTGGTGAGAAATTTATAAAATAGATTTAACTTTTAATTATGTAACTAGATGATTCAGGGGAAGCGTGCCACCCCGTCAGAAAAGAAAGTAGGAATTAATTTATTTTAAAGTGAACAATTTTAAAGTTATTTAACTAATTAATTTCATTTTTAATTACTCATTCAATTTTACCTATTTTTTTTATTAAATTTATTATTGTATATTATTTTAAATACAAATTTATTTTTTATAAAACATTTATATATATATATATATATATATATATATAATATATATATATATATATATATATATATATATATATATATATATATATATATATATATATATATATATATATATATATATATATATATATATATATATAAAACCCAACAAACAAAACGTGTGAACCACCTTCTTACACCTATCCATCCCCTCCTTACTTTCATCTCTCTCGCTCTCTTCTCCCTCTCTCTTCATCTTTCTATTCTTTCTATCCTTCAAGTAAAAAGTAAAATTTTTACATCATAAAAAATACATTTTTAAGAAACAACGTTTTTCTTTCGCCCTAAAAAGTATAAAATAATATTCCTATGAGCTTGTCATTATTTCTGAATAACTTGGTCACATTATGATATAATATTTTATAACAGTTTCTAATTCATATACAATGAAAAACGTTGGGCGCATTATCTTTTTTTTTATAAATTTTGTTTTACAGATGTTTTGATGTTGTATATGCGCCAAACGTTTATAGTATAGTAAATGCTGCTGAAGTTTATAATTTGCAAACCAGTAACATTTTTAGTTATTGTAACAATAGGATTAGCCAATTTCCGTTACTTGATGTAAAAGTGCACCAACTAATTATAAGTAATTTGAAATGAGTCCTGAGACGATGAAAACATCTGCTTATTGAATTAAGTGTCATGTTTGGGATGGACAAGCTGACGGTGTACAACAGTCAGGCGGGGAGATCTATCGCTTATTGCACGTTCTAATTTTCAGTGTTAAATGAATTCTAAATGAATCTTGGGAAGTGTCGACTTGAGTGAAGTTTTAATACAATCGATTAAACGTCAAAGTAGAGGTTCTGAAAAAGTACAGGGCTGTGGTGACTCGTCAAATGAGCCTCAGACAAAAAGGTCTCGACAAAAGGGCCTCAGCAAATGGGCGCCGTTAAAATGGTCCGTCCGCGACAAAACGGCTCCCGACATAACGACCCCCGTCATAACGGCCCGCGACAAAAAAGCCCCGACATAATGAACCCGACAAAAAGGTCTTTACTTTCGAAAGGTCAGGTCAAAATAGATAGTTCTAAAGAAACTTTTTTATTAATTACATGTTAAAGCGTGATGTTAAAGAAAAAGCGTGATGTGATCATCACGCTTTTTCTGAAATTGAAATATGTTTTACAATGTATGGTTAGCTGCTGATAAAATTAGGGCGTGTAACAGGTTTATAAATTTCAAAAAACAACCAAGGTTATGATGTAGGGTCAGCTGCTCATAAAATTAGTGCGTGTGCAATGTGTACATGTGTTCGCCTATATTAAAGTATTTGCCCGTCGTGCACGTTGTCTGGAACGTAGGCATTGGTTTAAAGTTGTTATTTTTTACCACGTTTTTATAACCTTGCTTTCATTCCTGTTTGTCTGCAAAATTTCAAATTTTCCAACGTAACATTAAACCACTTCTGGAAGTCCTATAGATTTCAAAATTTTACCACAGATCATGCATAGTCATCCAAGATATCTTGGATCATGCTTGGATCATGCATAGTCATCCAAGATATCTTGGATGACTATGCATAATTCACTATCACCAATATAAACTTTATAGTTTGATCAGCCACAATAAAATAAAGAAAAAGTAAACAAAACAAGTAAACAAAACAAAAAATTCTTGGATTAATCCTTGGATTTACACTAAATCCTTGGATTTAAACCAAAATTAAATCTCGGAACCTACTTATATTTTGAAAAACCGTTACAGCATAATTTCACAAACATTTTCATAAAATAAAAAAAACAAAAAAACGTTTAATTAAAGTAATTTAAAGTAGTGATTTATAAAGTTTTGAACATAAATTAATTGCGGTAAGTAAAAAAAATAGTTAAATATTATCAAAAAAAAGTAAGAAAAAACTTAACAAGTAAATGGTGGAAACCAATTACGCAATTTAGTATTTAATGAATTTTTTATGTACAATAAAAGTAATATAAAAATTAATAAAGAAATGAAATTTTTGATATACTTTATGATTTTACACCTAAACTAAAAAAAATAAAATAAATAGAAGTAAAAAAAGATTAAAAAAAAACCACGTTATTATAAGTCGACTAAAAAGACGAAAATAACTTTTTTCCTCAGAACATGACTGAAAACGTGGGGCGTGCGCTCATAAGGTTTTACATATACAGTTCACTCGTTTTCTCATTTAGAGATTTTTTTGCCTTCTAAATTATAAATCTTTAATTTTTATACCAAACACCTCATAAGCACTTGCTCAACGTTTTTAGTCATATTCTGGGGGAAAAATTATTTGATAGTACTATTAGAATATGTGGGTCCAAAGTGGCCATGACAGCACTTTGAGCAGAACTTGGAGTAGCAATGTTTTGTGTCATTATCTGCTTCATTTCTCCCAAAGCCACGCAAGCCATTGATGTCGATCCGTTTCTAAAAAGAAAACAACAGGTGAAACAAAAAACAAAGCTTTTTAAAAACACACTTTTATATTTTTACACTATACAATATATATATAAATTACGAGCATATTAGCATAGACAATAAATAGTTCGACGAAAATTTCACAAATAATTATTTCAATAAATTTTGTCCAATCAATCCGAAAATTTAATAGAATGCATTGTTAATCAGTTATATGAGTTTGCAAGTTTGTTCTGTATTTTCAATACTCATAATATCGATATATAACAGTTACATTTTTTCGCTTTGAAACTCCATACGCCACACAATCCGACAAGTTTACAAATAATGCAAGCAGTCACAAGCTATATATATATTTGGTATAAATATATACGCTTGCTCTCCCGTTCCCGTTCACGCTTATTTTCTCTTTTCCTTTCTTTCATAACTTCTTTTAGCCTATAAAACGTAAAATATATTTGCTAAGACTATATATATATGAATGTTTGTGGGTTAGTTTGTTTATTATAGAAACGGGAAAGCGACCCGGAACGGACAGCGAGCGGGAACGGAAAAGCAAGCGTGAGCGGAAATGGGAGAGCAAACGTGAGCGGGAACGTGACAGCGACGGGAAACGGGAAAAAGACCGGGAGCGGGAAAGTGACCGGGAGCGGGAAAGCGACCGGGAGCGGGAAAGCGACCGGCAGCGGGAAAGCGACCGGAAGTGGGAAAACGACCGAAAACGGGAAAGCGAGCAGGAGTGGGAGAGGAAACGGGAGAGAAAGAGACAAACATTAGATATATATATATATATAGTTCCCGCTCGCTGACCCGCTCCGCTCATTTTGTGACGGATTTCAAAATTTTTTTCTCTATATTTGATTCCCCTTGACTCTCAAGGTTGTGTGAAAATTTCATTACGATCGGATGAATGGTGTAGCAATGCATAAAGGACATATATACATATATACAAACATTCATTTATATATATATATATATATATATATATATATATATATATATATATATATATATATATATATATATATATATATATATATATATATATATATATATATATATATATATATCTATATATATAAAAGAACATGTCCTGACTGACTGACTGACTGACTGACTGACTGACTGACTGACAGATGACTGACTGATAATCAACGCCGAGCTCAAACGCCTCATCCTAGGAACGTGAAATTTGGAACTTATATTACTTTTATAGCGTAAACATCCGCTAAGAAAGGATTTTTGAAAATTTTGCTCCTGAGGGGAAAAAACTGGAAAACAAACTTTTTTCTAAAACAATGTATATCTCGAATACCAAATATGAGGAGATTTTGAAATTTGGTATATAGATTTTTTTTGAAAAATAAAAAGATACGTGTTTCACCATTTTTTGAAAATTCGGTTTCCCGGACCTCAAATGTGGGTTGGAAAATTGGGTTATTTGGTTTTTAAAGTAGCTTCTACTCAAAAACTGTTACTGCTACAGGAGTAAAAATTAGTATTTAGTTTCTACTCCAAAAATAATGAAACACGTGTTTTAGCATTTTTTGAAAATTTGGTTTCCAGGACTTCAAATGTGGGGTGGAAAATAGGGCTAATTGTCTTTTATAGTAACTGCTACTCAAAAACAGTAAATACCACAGATGTAAAAATTATTATTTAGTTTCTTTTCTAAAAATAAAGATATACGTGCTTCACCATTTTTTACAAATTTGGTTTCCCGGACCTCAAATGTGGGTTGGAAAATTGGGTTCTTTGGTTTTTAAAGTAGCTTCTACTCAAAAACTGTTAATGTTACAAAAGTAAAAATTAGTATTTAGTTTCTACTCTAAAAATAATGATATACGGGTTTCACAATTTATTGAAAATTTGGTTTCCAGGACTTCAAATGTGGGGTGGAAAATAGGGTTATTTGGTTTTTAAAGTAACTGCTACTCAACAACTGTAATTGCTACAGATGTAAAAATTAATACTTAGTATCTACTCAAAAAAAAAGATATACGTGTTTCATCATTTTTTTGGGTTATTTGGTTTTTAAAGTAGCTGCTACTCAAAAACTGTTAATGCTACAGAAGTAAAAATTAGTATTTAGTTTTTACTCCAAAAATAATGAAATACGTGTTTTAGCATTTTTTGAAAATTTGGTTTCCAGGACCTCAAATGTGGGATGGAAATAAGGGTTATTTGATTTCAAAATAACTGCAAAAACTGTAAGTGCTACAAATGTAAAAATTAGTATTTTGAAGTTTTGTGCCGGTTAAAAGTAGCTAAGTCCAGTTTATCATCGGCCGGGCCAAGCCGTTATTTTAGAGTCTTCACACGGGCCAGGCCAAACCTTAAATCAAAGTGGGACGGGCCGAGGCTTTTCACTAAGTATATAGATATTTTAGTGATTTTAGGGTCTTCAGTTTGGCCGGGCCAAACCTGAGGTCAAGGTGGGACGGGCCGAAGTTTATCATCAAGTATATAGAACTTCTAGGCCTGTAAAAATGGGCCGGGCCTAATTCAGACGGGCTGTGCCGGGCCAGGAGTTTGGGTTTTTAAAACGGGCTGGTCTAATTTGTCGACGGGCCTAGCCGAGACCTAAAAAAATGATCTCTACTATGGATGCACGGTTCAAACTCTCTAATTTCATGCGAGCGAAGCCGCTACGGGCACTGCTAGTATATATATATATATATATATATATATATATATATATATATATATATATATATATATATATATATATATATATATATATATATATATATATATATATATATATATGTATATATCTTTGCTATATAAGTTCATTTAACAAAAAATCGGTTCAGCCGATTCGGAGGAGTTCCATTTCAAACACTATGACACGAGATTTTTGTATCTATATATATAAAAGAACATGTCCTGACTGACTGACTGACTGATAATCAACGCCGAGCTCAAACGCCTCATCCTACGTACGTGAAATTTGGAACTTATATTACTTTTATTGCCTAAGCATCCACTAAGAAAGGATTTTTAAAAATTTTGCTTCTGAAGGGAAGAAACTGGAAAAAAAACTTTTTTCTAAAACAATGTATATCTCAAAAACCAAAAATAAAGAGATTTTGAAATTTGGTATATGGATTCTTCTTGAAAAATAAAAATATACGTGTTTCACTATTTTTTGAAAATTCGGTTTCCCGGACATCATATGTGGATTGGAAAAGTGGGTTATTCAGTTTTTAAAGTAGCTGCTACTCAAAAACTGTAAATGCTACAGGAGTAAAAATTAATATTCAGTTTCTACTCCAAAAATAATGAAATACGTGTTTTAGCATTTTTTGAAAATTTGGTTTCCAGGACCTTTAATGTGGGGTGGACAATAGGATTACTTGGTTTTTAAAGTAGCTGCTACTCAAAAACTGTGAATGCTACAAAAGTAAAAATTAGTATTCAGTTTCTACTCTAAAAATAATGGTATACGTGTTTCATCATTTTTTGAAAATTTGGTTTCCAGGACTTCATATGTGGGGTGGAAAATAGGGTTATTTGGTTTTTAAAGTAACTGCTACTCAACAACTGTAATTGCTACAGATGTAAAAATTAATACTTAGTATCTACTAAAAAAAAAGATATACGTGTTTCACCATTTTTTAAAACTTTGGTTTCCATGGCTTCAAATGTGGGGTCAAAATAAGGGTTATTTGATTTTAAAATAACTGCTACTCAACAACTGCTAGCATTATAGATGTAAAACTTAGTATTTTGAGGTTTTGTGCCGGTTAAAAGTAGCTGAGTCCAGTTTATCACCGGTCGGGCCAAGCCGTTATTTTAGGGTCTTTTTACGGGCCAGGCTAAACCTTAAATCAAGGTGGTACGGGCCCAAGTTTTTCACTAAGCATATAGACATTTTAGTGATTTTAGGGTCTTCAGACGGGCCGGGCCAAACCTGAAGTCAAGGTGGGACGGCCGAAATTTTTCACCAAGTATATAGAATTTCTAGGCCTGTAAAAACGGGCAGGGCCCAAATTAGACGGTCCGTGCCGGGCCAGGAATTTTGCTTTTGAAGCGGGCTGGGCCAAGTTGTCGACGGGCTGAGCCGACACCTATGGATGCACGCTTCAAATTCTCTAATTTCATGCAAGCGAAGCCGCTACGGGCACTGCTAGTATAAGATATATGAGATTATGTGTGTAAGTTGTGTAAGTATTTATGTATGCAAGTATGTAAATCCTTTATGCATTGCTTCACCATTCATCTGATCGTAATGTAATTTTCACACAAGCTTGCGTGGCAATCGGAGGTTTTTGTAAAATTTCTAAATCGGTCACAAAATGAGCGGAGCGTGTAAGCAAACCGAAACGGTAACTGCAGAATGGGCGGGACCGAAAAAGCAAGCGAGAACGCAAAAACAAAAGAAAGCAAAAGAACAACTAGGAAAAAAAAGCGACCGGGAACAGGAGGGCAGCGGGAGTGGGAAGGCGACTGGGAGCGGGGAAACCACCGAGGGCGGGAAAGCGACATTAAACTTTTGATAAAAAAAATCCAAAATAATTTATAAGGCAAAAGAAAGTTTGCTGGGTCAGCTAGTATTTATATGAAAATCTCGTGTCATAGTGTTTGAAATTAAACTCCTCCGAAACGGCTGAACCGATTTTTATAAATATTTTTGTGTACATTGGTAGGTCTGAGGATAGGTCCTATGCTATTTAGAATATCTTTTAAAAATTATTTAAAAAAATTATTTTGGGAAAATAAAGAGAAAAAAAAATTGAAATCCGTCACAAAATTAGCGGAGCGGAGCGGGTGAGCGAGCATGAACTATATATATTTTCGGGGGGAGTAATAAAATTCAAAATTGGTAATTGCGTAATAAAATTCAAATTTAGGTTACGTAACAACGTTTGAAAGCTTGAAGCAAGATTTAGCCAAATCTATTTTATGTTTTATGGGCTAAAAGAAGTTAGGAAAGAATGAAAAAGAGAAAATGAGCGCGTACGAGAACGGGAATGAGAGAGCAAGCATGAGCGAGAACGGGAGAGCAAGCGGGAACGGGAAAGCGACCGGGAGCGGGAGAGCAAACGGGAGCGGAAAAGCGACCGGAAGCGGGAAAGCGGCCAGGAACGGAAAAGCGACCGAGAACGGGAAAGCAAACGGGAGCGGGAAAGCAACCGGAGAAGGAAACCTGAGCGAGAGAGACAAACACTAGAAAAACCTCTAATAAGAAACCCGGGCAACGCCGGGCACTCAGCTAGTATACATATATATATATATATATATATATATATATATATATATATATATATATATATATATATATATATATATATATATATATATATATATATATATATATATATATATATATATATATATATATATATATATATATATATATATATATATATATATATATATATATATATATAAAATATAGTACTATAATTAACAAACTTACAAATTGTTGCTGTATTTTTTTTTATTTTCACCAATTTATATACAACTAGCGGGGTTACCCGGCGTTGCCCGGGGTTTTTAGAGGTTTTTCTAATGTTTGTCTCTCTCGCTCCCGTTCCCTTCTCCACTTTCCCGTTTTCGTAGCGTTTCCGGTCGCTTTTCCGCTCTCGGTCGTTTTCCAGTTCCCGGTCGCTTTCCCGCTCAGAAGTTTTGTTATCGATTTTCTCTCTTGCTCGCGTTTCCTTCCAAGCTTGCTCTCCCATTTCCAGTCGCTTTCCGCGTTCCCGGTCGCTTTCCGCGTTCCCGGTCGCTTTCCCGTTCCCGGTCGCTTTCCCGTTCCCGGTCGTTTTCCCGTTCCCGGTCGCTTTCCCGTTCCCGGTCGCTTTCCCGTTCCCGCTCACGCTTGCTCTCCCGTTCCCGGTCATGCTTGCTCTCCCATTCCCGGTCACGGTTGCTCTCCCGTTCCCGTTCCCGTTCCCGTTCACGCTCATTTTCTCTTTTACATTCTTTCATAACTTCTGTTAGCCTATAAAACGTAAAATAGATTTGCTAAGACTATATATATATATATGAATGTTTGTGGGTTAGTTTGTCTATTATAGAAACGGTAAAGCGACCCGGAACGGACAGCGAGCGGGAACGGAAAAGCAAGCGTGAGCGGGAATGGGAGAGCAAACGTGAGCGGGAACGGGACAGCGACCGGGAACGGGAAAACGACCGGGAGCGGGAAAGCGACCGGGAGCGGGAAAGCGACCGGGAGCGGGAAAGCGACCGGGAACGGGAAAGTGGAGAAAGAAATGGGAGCGAGAGAGACAAACATTAGAAAAACCTTTAAAAATATACACATGTAAGCTAATGTATAGAAATCAATGCTATACAATACACAGTAGTCTTCAAGCTATGCAGTTAAAAATCTGAGCCCTTCTCTCGAGGTTTTTATGTCGGCAACCCTTTTGCCGGGAGCCATTATAAAGATTTTTAGCAATTTATTAACAACCAGCACTTTACGCACGCTTCGTGTGAGAAACGCGTTTATGCGGTTCAAGTGGTTTGTACAGGACACGTTGTTTTCCCCGAGAGTTGCCCATGCAAAAAACTATCGTAGTTTTCGAGTTTCACTTTGACATTATCCAACATTTAACTTCAAAATTTGCTTAAACTCTTGGCAAAGTTGAAGCGAACAGGAAACTGTTATCAGTAGAAAGAAACCGGCAAGTTCTTGTGGCACTCGATTTGCACCAGAGGCTCTGCAACAGGGCTGCCCAGCCAGATGATCGCGATCTATCGGTTGATCGCGACACAAATTTTGGTCTAGTCTACTACAAACTAAAAATATTAAATCCTGGAAAAAACTGAGCAAATTAAAAAAATATGTTTTAAGTAAGAAAGGGTGATGTAAAATTTCTTTAGGAGCTTCCAAGTGGTAAGCCAAACCTTTTTGTCTCAAAGGTATATGTAAAAACTAGCAGTGCCCGTAGCGGCTTCGCTCGCATAAAATTAGAGAATTTGAACTGTGCATACATAGTAGAGTACTGCACGGATCAATTTTTTAGGTCTCGGCTCGGCCCGTCGACAACTTGGCCCAGCCCGTTTCAAAAACCGAAATTCCTGGCCCGGCACGGCCCGTCTAATATGGGCCTGGCCCGTTTTTACAGGCCTAGAAGTTCTATATACTTGATGAAAAACTTTGGCCCGTCCCACCTTGACTTCAGGTTTAGCCCGGCCCGTCTGAACACCCTAAAATCACTAAAATGTCTATATACTTGGTTAAAAATCTCGGCCCGTCCCACCTTGATTTAAGGTTTGGGCAGGGCCGTATACAGACCCTAAAATAACGGCTTGGCCCGTCCGTCCGGTTATAAACTGAACTCATCTACTTTTAACAGGCACAAAACCTCAAAATACTAATTTTCACATCTGTAGCACTTACAGTTTTTGAGTAACAGTTATTTTAAAATCAAATAACCCTTTTTCCGCTTCACATTTGAGGTCCTGGGAACCACATTTTCAAAAAATGGTGAAACAGGTATATCATTATTTTAAGAATAGAAACTAAATACTAATTTTACTTTTGTAGCATTTACAGTTTGTTAGTAGCAGTTACTTTAAAAACCAAGTAACCCTATTTTCCACCCCATATTTGAGGTCTTGGAAACCAAATTTTCAAAAAATGGTAAAATACGTATATCATTATTTCTGGAGTAAAAACCAAACACTAATTTTTACTCCTGTAGCATCTACAGTTTTCGAGTAGCAGTTACATTAAAAACCAAATAATTTTATTTTCCATCCCACATTTGAGGTTCTGGAAACCATATTTTAAAAAAATGGTAAAACACGTACATCTTTATTTTTAGAATAGAAACTAAATACTAATTTTTACATCTGTGGTATTTACAGTTTTTGAGTAGCAGTTACTTTAAAAAACAGATAACTCTATTTTCAACCCCACATTTGAAGTCCTGGAAACCAAATTTTTGAAAAAATGCTAAAACACGTATTTCATTATTTTTAGAGTAGAAACTAAATACTAATTTTTACTCCTGTAGCATTCACAGTTTTTGAGTAGCAGCTACTTTAAAAACCAAATAACCCAATTATTCAACCCACATTTGAGGTCCGGGAAACCGAATTTTCTAAAATTGATGAAACACGTATCTTTTTATTTTTCAAGAAGAATCCATATACCAAATTTCAAAATCTCCTCATTTTTGGTTTTCGAGATATACATTGTTTTATAAAAAAAAGTTTGTTTTCCAGTTTCTTCCCCTCAGGAGCAAAATTTAAAAAAATCCGTTCTTAGTGAATGCTTACGCAATAAAAATAATATAAGTTCTAAATTTCACGTTCCTAGGATGAGGCGTTTGAGCTCGGCGTTGATTATCAGTCAGTCAGTCAGTCATATATAGATTTATAATAATTATCTATTAACAAGTATATGATTATTGAAATTAAAGATATATGGTACCTAATTAAATTGAGAAACATAAACTTTCTTTTGCAGTGAGTAAATCTCGAGGTAGTTGGATTAAAAAAAGTAGATCTTTAGTATAAAAAGGTTGGGCCTGATATAGATTATTTAAATATACACAATTGGTGTTGTTTATATTGAACTAGAGAAAACTCACTAAAATTTACGATTTTTTTTAAATAACATAATTAATATATCTTACATCGAAAATTATGTATGTTGATAATAATTAATTATACGCGATTGTTATTGTTTGTATAGATTATTGATTAAATGTACACGTTTATACGTGTATGTGTTTATACTTGCTTGCACAAATCTTTACAATAGGCGTACTTTCTTATTGCATTTCCAGCAATTTAAAACAGAGCGCTGTTTTTATAAATGCGTTTTATAAATTATTTCGAATGAGCAGTGTATTTTAAATAACCATTGCAAGCGACAAGCAATGATAGTGACTAAATTTAATGAGTTTCTTCCCGGTAGAGTGACTTTATTAAAGCAAATCAGTAATCATGTGTCAACCTGAGCACATAGATTCGTGGATCTTTGATAAACTTCATGGCTGGCCGTTTGATAAACTAAGTATTTAGTATTCTACCAGTTTGATATTCCGAAAAAGCAGAACTAGTTACAAACGAATCTTTTGACTATTACATTTTTTTCCATCTGATGTTTGAAATTAGAAAACTTTTAGCAATTCATTAAATGACAAAAAAATTTTTTTGCAATTAATATTAACTATTTTTCTTTGAAAAATTTAAATTTTTAACGTTGCTCTAGTGTTTAGACTTCTAGGCCACGAATTATTTGTTATTTAACTAACTTTACTCACTAGTATCTAAAAAAAACCTGTCAAAAAAATTGAAAATTTTTGGAATAGAAGAAAATATACTACGATAGATTCAAAATTGGTTCGAAATGAAAGACAAATAGTAAGAATTAGGAGAAAAACTTTAAATTGGATAAATATCACAAGTGGAATGCCACAAGGATCAGTTCTGGGCCCACCTTTGTTTGTGATATATATACGCGACATAGATAGATGAAAGAATGGTCAAAGATTTCCAAGTTTGCAGACGACACCAAATCATGTGAAAAGCTTAATGGCCAAGATGACGCCGAGGTGCTAAAACGAGATCTGGTGATCTGGTTGGGTTGTGCCCATGGTCTGAGTGTTGACAAATGAAGTTTAATATTGAAAAATGCTCAGTGATGTATGTCGGAAAAAATATTGGCTTCGAATACGAAATTTGAGGACTTATTTCAAAAAACAACCAGAGACAGCCATTTATAGGTGACGTCATCGTGATTTAAGCTGCAATTTTCAGGTCCACAGGCGAATAAATGATAAAAATTTTGCAGTATTAAAATGAAATGAGATTACTTTTTTAGCCCTTAGGTACCACTTAATGAAACAACTTCCCTTTATCCAATGAAGTTGAATTTTTTTAGATTATTTGTTGCTGCAGACTCTAATTACGTTCTATTAAATTTTCAGATTGGTTGGATAAAATTTGAGTGATATATATATATAAATGAATGTTTGTATGTATGTCCTTTATGCATTGCTACACCATTCATCCTATCGTAATGAAATTTTCACACAACTTTGAGAGTCAAGGGGAATCAAATATAGAGAAAAAAATTTGAAATCCGTCACAAAATGAGCGGAGCGGAGCGGGTGAGCGAACGGGAACTATATATATATTCGGGGGTGAGTAATAAAATTCAAAATCGGTAATGGCGTAATAAAATTCAAATTTAGGTTACGTAACAACGTTTGAAAGCTTCAAGCAAGATTTAGCCAAATCTATTTTATGTTTTATGGGCTAAAAGAAGTTTGGAATGAATGAAAAAGAGAAAATGAGCGCGTGCGAGAACGGGAATGAGAGGGCAAGCATGAGCGAAAACGGGAGAGCAAGCGGGAACGGGATTGCGACCGGGAACGGGAGAGCAAACTGGAGCGGGAAAGTTACCGGAAGCGGGAAAGCGGCCAGGAACGGAAAAGCGACCGAGAACGGGAAAGCAAACGGGAGCGGGAAAGCAACCGGAGAAGGAAACCTGAGCGAGAGAGACAAACACTAAAAACTCCGGGCAACGCCGGGCACTCCGCTAGTTATAGAATAAAATCAAATTTAAAAATGTATAATACAAAATATGTTTATTTCATATTGATTCGAAAGTTTTTTATATTTTCAATTCTCACATACTTAATATATTAATTATTTAAAAGATTGTGGTCAATGTTTTCATATTTTATAGATTTACTATTCAACGAATTAAAAAATCATAAAGGATTTTAAAAACACAAAGTTTTTTACGGTCCAGTTTTACTTTTTTAGATCTACCTCTACGCCAAATTTTTGTAAAATTGGTCCAGAGGTATGGATTGCATAGAAGCAAACAGACAGTCAAACAAACTGTCATATATATATATAAATATATAATTGTGTATATAAATAACTAGCAGTTCCCTTAGCGGCTTCGCTCGCTTGAAATTAGAGAATTTGAACCGTGCATCCATAGGTGTCGGCTCTGCCCGTCGACAACTTGGCTCAGCCCGTTTCAAAACCAAAATTCTTGGCTCGGCACGGCCCGTCTAATTTGGGCCCGGCCCGTTTTTACAGGCCTAGAAATTTTATATACTTGAAGAAAAACTTCGGCCCGTCCCACCTTGACTTCAGGTTTGGCCCGGCCCGTCTGAAGACCCTAAAATCACTAAAATGTCTATATGCCTAGTGATAAACCTCGGCCCGTACCACCTTGATTTAAGGATTAGCCTGGCCCGTAAAAAGACCCTAAAATAACTGCTTGGCCCGACCGGTGATAAACTGGACTCAGCTACTTTTAACCGGCACAAAACCTCAAAATACTAAGTTTTACATCTGTAATGCTTGCAGTTGTTGAGTAGCAATTATTTTAAAATCAAATAACCCTTATTTTGACCCCACATTTGAAGTCATGGAAACCAAAGTTTTAAAAAATGGTGAAACACGTATATCTTTTTTTTTAAGTATTAACTTTTACATCTGTAGCAATTACAGTTGTTGAGTAGCAGTTACTTTAAAAACCAAATAACCTTATTTCCACCACACATTTGAAGTCCTGGAAACCAAATTTTCAAAAAATGGCGAAACACGTATTTCATTATTTTTGGAGTAGAAACTAAATACTAATTTTTACTCCTGTAACATTCACAGTTTTTGAGTAGCAGCTTCTTTAAAAACCAAATAACCCAATTTTCCAACCCACATTTGAGGTCCGGGAAACCAAATTTTCAAAAAATGGTGAAAAACGTATCTTTTTATTTTTCAAGAAGAATCTATATACCAAATTTCAAAATCTCGTAATTTTTGGTTTTCGAGATATACATTGTTTTAGAAAAAAGTTTGTTTTCCAGTTTCTTCCCTTCAGGAGCAAAATTCTCAAAAATCCTTTCTTAGTGCATGTTAACGCAATAAATGTAATATAAGTTCCAAATTTCACGTTCCTAGGATGAGGCGTTTGAGCTCGGCATTATTATCAGTCAGTCAGTCGTTCTTTTATATATATACTAGCAGTGCCCGTAGCGGCTTCGCTCGTATGAAATTAGAGAATTTGAACCTTTCATCCATAGGTGTCGGCTCGGCCCGTCGACAACTTGGCCCAGCCCGTTTCAAAACCAAAATTCCTGGCCCTGCACGGCCCGTCTAATTTGGGCCCGGCCCGTTTTTACATGCCTAGAAATTCTATATACTTGTAAAATTGGTCCAGAGGTATGGATTGCATAGAAGCAAACAGACAGTCAAACAAACAGTCATATATATATATAAATATATAATTGTGTATATAAATAACTAGCAGTTCCCTTAGCGGCTTCGCTCGCATGAAATTAGAGAATTTGAACCGTGCATCCATAGGTGTCGGCTCTGCCCGTTTCAAAACCAAAATTCTTGGCTCGGCACGGCCCGTCTAATTTGGGCCCGGCCCGTTTTTACAGGCCTAGAAATTTTATATACTTGAAGAAAAACTTCGGCCCGTCCCACCTTGACTTCAGGTTTGGCCTGGCCCGTCTGAAGACCCTAAAATCACTAAAATGTCTATATGCTTAATGAAAAACCTCGGCCCGTACCACCTTGATTTAAGGTTTAGCCTGGCCCGTAAGAAGACCCTAAAATAGCGGCATGGCCCGATCGGTGATAAACTGGACTCAGCTACTTTTAACCGGCACAAAACCTCAAAATACTAAGCTTTACATCTGTAATGCTTGCAGTTGTTGAGTAGCAATTATTTTAAAATCAAATAACCCTTATCTGTTAAAAGATTTCTGATTTCCGATTTAATAAGATAAATAAAACAACTTAGAACAGAAATTGACGACAGAACAGAAATTGACGACAGAACAGAAATTAAACTGACGCAACCAAATAAAAAAAATAAAAATTTGGTAAGGTGAATTAGACCAGGTAAAGTTATTAAGTATGATGGTAAGGTAAAGTGAAAACAATTATGAGTAAGATAAAAATAAAAAGAACTTCTAAAAATCAAACAGTTACAGTTAAATAACAACTTTTTTAATAACTTCGTTGACCGCACGTGAAAACTTTTTTTGATAAAAATGTCTTCCCATCAATGATTCCAATTCTCCCAAACAAACAACTGTTGCTCTATATTACTGCGCCCAAATGATCGAAAATCACAAAACTGAAGAATCAATTCTTCGCAATATAATACGAATGAATGTCTCACCTGTAAACCCAACTAACCAACTCAATTTTCTAATCTACTACAAAACCTCGAAAACAAATAACCTTGTTGTACCAAACAACTTATTAGGTTCTGATTTTTTCAAAAAAACAAATGTTGTCTATGAGTTCCATTGCTCTTTTGATCCTGAACACCCCACCACATACATTGGCCACACTAGAACAACTTTATCTAGGAGACATACACTGCATGTACAAAGCGGTAATATCCATGCTCATTTCCTTAACAACCATGGAATTCCACTCCCCAGAACTATCACTGACGCCAATACTCGCGTGTAGAAGTCAACACTTCTGTTTCAAAATTTAAAAAATATAAAAAAAAGAATAACAGCATAACAAAAAATTTTTAAAATAAATAATTTAAAAAAACAGATCTTTGGCACTTGTTTGACTTAGCAATTTTTTTTAAAATTGGGATTATATGACGACACTGATAATTTTAAACATTGATCAACGTGAACATCTGTTAAAGAATTTCCGATTTAATAAGATTCATGTGTGAAAAAATGGTTTTTACCAAATATGTGGAACCGAAGCAGGACATCAATTTAAGTGTCGTTTGTGTAACTGAAATTAGAGATACAAAAAATAAATTAAACTGCAAAAAAAAGTTTATGATTCTCATTTTAATTAGGTACCATATATCTTCAATTTCAATAATCATATAATTGTTAATAGATAATTATTATAAATCTATAAATGTTTACATATACTTATGAGACAAAAAAATTTGAGTTAGCTAAAGAAATTTTACTTCACCCTTTCTTACTTAAAACATATTTTTTTAATTTGCTCAGTTTTTTTTCCAATATTTAATATTTTTAGCTTGTAGTAGACTAGTATACGATCGACCAAAATTTGTGTCGCGATCGACCGATAGATCTGCTTGGCAGTAGGGTGAAGTGAATTTTTTTTTTAATTTTAATATTCCTGTATCACCAATCGATGAACCATAGTCTAAACAATGTTGTGAGAAAATTTCAGCTTTCTAATTTAAAGTCTTCAGGTGGCGCACCTGGTTTGAATTTAAAAAAAAAACAACACAAGATTTCATTTATAGACAAATTTTTTAAATAACGATATTTCTATAATATTTCAAATTCTGACATTTGATATGTTATAAATTCAGTTAAAACTGTTAAAACTTTTAATTAAAACCAATTAAATATTGTTTTAATGTCCTTAATCAGAACTATCCGCTTCTTCTGTTTTAGCAAAATACTGTGATTTGGTGTCGAAAACTTGTATGTCTTTTCTGGATTTTATTCTTGTCCGATTAAATCCATCCATAGCTTCTGGTCCACAAACAGATAATGATGTTTCTGTAACAACTTTAATACATCTTTTTACTGCTTGGGTGTGACAAAGATATTTTTAAATTTCAATAATCACTTTTGAAGAAACTTGTTCTGAAATTTCAACGTAGTTGTATTTCATTGCCAGCTGTGGTTCTGATATATCTTCAAGTGCCCAATCTATTAGATCAAATTAAGTGGATGCATTGACTTTAAGTTCTGGAACCTGAAATTCAGGAACGTTTATTCCATTACATTCTTTTCTTGGGTCATCGATTGGTGGTGATACAGGAATATTAAAATTTGTAAAAAAAATTTGTAACAATTTTTTACTTTACCCTACTGGGCAGCTCTGATATATATATATATATATATATATATATATATATATATATATATATATATATATATATATATATATATATATATATATATATATATATATATATATATATATATATATATATATATATATATATATATATATATATATATATATATATATTGTTACGATATCACCAAATCGTATACCGGGCTCAATAGAATGGTTTTGCAGTTTTATTGGAAAATAATAAATGAAGCTTTGCTAAGGCTCTTTATACCTTCTGGTCTATTAATAATGTCCATAATAGTAATTTCAAGTCCTTTAACGTCTATCAATGGGAAAACCTATCGTAAAATCAGCGATTTTACATTATTACCCCCTTCTTAATTCTGTTCGTCCCGAACAGCATAGTCGCTTTTGAGAAATGCGACTCGGCCACGAACACCAAAATACCTTGATCTTTACTCGTGGCTTTGACCGCAATTCGCAAACAACATGGTCAAGTCTCTTGACCGTTTGATACAGTTTCTTACAGTCCTTCTTTGGCTCATCAACAGAATTTTTCTTTGGCTCATCGTCACCATTTCTGCACGGTTCGTCACAGCCGTTTTTGCATGCCTCGTCCTGAACATCTTTGCAAGGTTTATCGGAATTGTCTGCTTTTTCTTCTTCCTTCACATTTTTTAGATCTTTCTCAAGAAACTCTTCAAAAGGTTTTTCGAAAACACGTCGTTCCATAAATCCAATAAATCCCTTTATCAAACTGTTATTTGATTTTACAATGACTCTTAGTCTATCTGATCTAGAATCCTCTGTGGATTCATCTGATTTAAAACCATCGGTACCGTTCTCTGTTCTTCGCTCATCTTTTCCAGGGTTTTTGCTTGCTGCATTGTTATTGTTGTTTTGGAGAAGTTCATCGACGTCATGTTTGTTTTCTTCCAAGCTACTATCGAACGTTTTCTTTTCACATTCCATCTCGGCTCTTTCGTCGGTGTCAACTTTCGTATCGTCCAGCGGATCTTTCTTCAAATTATCGCCATCGTCTCTCAAATCAGTGTCTTCTTTTTTTGTCGAGTTAACTATGACGTATTTTTCCATTGGAGTTTCGACCGTTTCTAAATCCTCGGTTGCTTCATCCGAGTCAGATTCTTCACTAAAATCTGATCCTGAATATTCGGTGCCATCGTCTGTTATGGAGGCTTCCGTTTCAGAACCGTCGCTGTATGGGTGAAAGCCATAGTTGTTATTGCCATTATTATAATAATCATCGTCACTTTCATCCTCATTGTTTTGCATTTCGTTTTCAACATTCTTCTCATCTTCTTTAGTTTGGTTTTTGACGTCCAAACCGACTGTATCACTGTCACCATCTTTGCATGGTTCATCTTGAGCATCTTTGCAAGGTTCCTTATCATGACCCACCTGACTTGTGCAGTCTATACGGCCGTCATCCGTCACATGCTCTGAGACACAGCTGGTGGACTCCAGTTCAAATTGGGTTTCGCCGCAGCAACCCACATCACCAGTAGCCCGCTGGTCCAGAACCGTGTCCACCACTGCCTCAGCCAACCCTGCGACCAAACTCTCAACAGTTGTATCGGCTGCTGCTACTTTGTTTTCGTGGCCAAGAATCATTCCTTCTCCTGTCTTCCCCTGTGCTGCCATGTTTTCTCTCGCTCGTTGTCTTTCTTCCTCCAGCAATTTGTTTTTTAATTTCCTTCGCTTGACCACAGCTTCCTCGTCAATATCGAATAGATATTCGTCGTCGTCAGGCCCATAGCCCTCATTCACTAACGCGGCTAAGAGGCGTTCCATAAGTTCGTCCTTTTTACCTGTATCGCTCAGGCCACGTTTCTCCAGCTCGTCTTTCATTTCACTCGCCCAAAGCTCATCCAATGATTTCAAAACCATTCTTGTATCCCAATTCTGACACCAATGTTACGATATCACCAAATCGTATACCGGGCTCAATAGAATGGTTTTGCAGTTTTATTGGAAAATAATAAATGAAGCTTTGCTAAGGCTCTTTATACCTTCTGGTCTATTAATAATGTCCATAATAGTAATCTCAAGTCCTTTAACGTCTATCAATGGGAAAACCTATCGTAAAATCAGCGATTTTACATTAATATATATATATATATATATATATATATGACTGTCTATCTGTTGCATTTTCCTCTAAAAAGGACATAATTGCACCTCTTTGTTTTTCCAAAATAATTTTTAAAAGATATTCTAAATAGCCTAGGACCTATCCTCAGACCTTCCAATGTAAACAAAAATTTTTATAAAAATCGGTTCAGCCGTTTCGGAGGAGTTTAATTTCAAACACTATGACACGAGATTTTCATATAAATACTAGCTGACCCAGCAAACTTTCTTTTGCCTTATAAATTATTTTGGATTTTTTTATCAAAAGTTTAATGTCGCTTTCCCGCCCTCGGTGGTTTCCCCGCTTCCAGTCGCCAATATATATATATATATATATATATATATATATATATATATATACAATTAATGCTGATTCCTTATAAAAAAATCAAACCCTTAGGAAATTTTGACTAACAAACAACGCCCATCTCACCTAGCAACTTAAATAGTGATAAGAACTGTTCCCTCTAATTTTGTTTGGTTATTAGGTTATGAACCAAAAAAAAAGATGAAAAGTAACATACATCTGTGTCTTGTATTTGGAGTGCATTATGGAATAAATATATAAGCCCTACCGCTATTATCGTGGTTATTCTAATGGTGATAAGGGTAAAAAGAACAAACTTAGGGAACGCCTCTTAGCATCGTTAGTGAATGAAGGCTATGGACCTAAAGATGACGAGTGTGAGTTTGATATTGACGAAGAAGTTCTGGTTAATCGGAGAAAGCTAAAAAAAAGGAAATTGTTAGAGCAAGAAAAACAACAAGCAAGAGAAAACAAAGCAGCACAGGGGAGGACAAGGAAAGTATTGGTTCTTGGCGGTCAGGTCGGCCCTAAAAACAAAGTAGCAGGAGCCGGTGCGGCGTTGCTGTCAGAAAACAAGACAAAAGAGGATGAAAATGGAAGTGTTTCTTGCAGTGGGCTGCCTGAGCGTTGTCTGAATGGCAACTGTTGAGAGTTTGGCCGCAGAGACAGCTCAGGCAGTGGCGGACACGGTTCTGGACCAACGTGTTGCTGGCAAAGAAAATGATGTGGGTTGCTGCGGTGAAACCCAGTTTGAGCTGGAGTCCACCAGCTGTGTCTCAGAGCATGTGAAATATGACGGCCGGACAGACTGCACGGATTAGGTAGGACATGAGAAAAACAAAGAAAAGAGAATTAGTCAAGTTTTGCGGCGGGGCACCGCCAGAGTTGGCCCTGTAGCTTAGTGTTGCTGGATTCTGACAGATTTTACGGAAGTGATCGGGTCCGTCAGAAAAGTTTCAGGGGATTGCTTGATCAAGGTTGCCAGATATATTCTTGTTTCAGAAAAGATTTTCGACAGTTTCGTGTTTGGTCGTGGTGGCTTGAGTGAGGTGAGTCGCAATGACGCTTGTGGTGCGGCGACTGGACAGGGTGTTTCACAATTTTTGCATGGCGAACCAAATTTGTTGGGTGGTCGTCTGTATATATATATATATATATATATACTAGCTGACCCAGCAAACGTTGTTTTGCCTTATAAATTGTTTTAGTTTTTTTTATTAAAAGTTTAATGTACAAATTTTGTCAATTTAAAAAAACAATGTTTTTTGTCAGATCATCTTTAGCCAACACAAACAAACTGGATGATGGTTTGCCCTCGCAAGAACATGCCACGTATAGGTAATTGTCCGTGAGAAAAACATGGCGTGCCCAAATCTAAGCCACAAACAGACATTGATTGGCCTTGCAACTTATTAATTGTCATTGCGAATGCCAATCTAATTGTAAATTGAATTCATTTGAATTCAATATGCACTTCTGTAGAAATTATTGGGATCCGTGGCAGCAAAACACTTTCGCCTCGGAACTTGCCATTCAAAATGCTGGCTTCGACAATGTTTTTCATCAATTTTTTAATTACTAATTGCGTGCGAATGCACAGTCGCGGTGGGTTCAAATTCCGAAGTAGAATAACCGGAGATCCAACTTTAAGTTGTAGATGATGCGGTGACATGCATGGCAAATCCAATGAGTTCAAAAACTCTGTTGGTTAATTTACGGCTTCGCTGGCATTGCAAACTGTATAAATCGATTTGTATGACACCAATTCGCCTGGCAACAACTGCTGTATCTTAAAATTTAAATCATTGACATCCACATTTTTACTGCAAAATGACTCTTTCTGCCAGCCACTCATGATTCAGCACTGTGGCCATGGATGATTGCTTTTTTATGTTGCACATTGCTTAAGTTCTGAATGAGCTGTTTGCCTCCATCCAATAAAGTTGCTGCAATGCCAGATGATGCAACGGCCAAAGCTATGCCATTATTTGATCGTATTTTGGCGAGAATTAGAGAAATGAGAAATGTTTTCCCAATTCCACCTGGTGCATGCAAAAAAAAATCCACCTTGTCCTTCCAAAACTGCCAGTATAATGCGGTCGTAAATTATTCTTTGTTCATCAGTCATTAGTGGAACATAACGAGTAACAATCGCTACCATTTCTACAGTATTGTACCGCAGTTTACCTGAAAGGAATCTGCCATGTTTTTGACATCATACTGCTAGAAGATAAACATTTTCAATCTCCAACAGTTAAAGATACTCTTTTATAGGAAACAGTATAAATATAATTCATTGCTCAAACTTTAAATGTATATATATATATATATATATATATATATATATATATATATATATATATATATATATATATATATATATATATATATGTTGAATGGAAGATGGTTGATGGTTCCTAAAAGATATATATATATATATATATATATATATATATATATATATATATATATATATATATATATATATATATATATATATATATATATATATATATATATATATATGTATATATATATAATTGACCGTCTATCTGTTACATTTTCCCATAAAAAGGACATATATGCACCTTTTTGTTTTTCCAAAATAACTTTTTTAAATAATTTAAAAATAATATTTTAAATAGCCATGGACCTATCCTCAGATCTACCAAATGTACACAAAAATATTCATAAAAATCGGTTCAGCCGTTTCGGAGGAGTTCCATTTCAAACACTATGACACGAGATTTTTATATGTATATATATATATATATATATATATATATATATATATATATATATATATATATATATATATATATATATATATATATATATATATATATATATATATATATATATATATATATATATATATATATATATATATATACTAGTTGACCCAGCAAACGTTGTTTTGCCTTTCAAATTATTTTGTTTTTTTAATTAAAAGTTTAATGTACAAAATTATGACAATGTAAAAAAATCAATCTCGAAGATCAATCGAGTGTACAATGCCTTTGGTTTTTGAAAGTTTTTTATTGTTCTTCTCTCTTGCTCCCGTTTCCTTCCCCGCTTGCTCTCCCGTTTGCTCTCTCGTTCCCCCTTGCTCTCCCTTTCCCATTTGCTCTCCCGTTTCCGTTTATTTCCCCGTATATATATATATATATATATATATATATATATATATATATATATATATATATATACAGTAGCGGATCCATGGGGCCGGGGAATCGAGTGTACAATGCCTTGGGTTTTTGAAAGTTTATTTATCGTTCTCTACAGCGGCGGGAGGGGCCAAAAACGGCGAAAAAAGCAAACATTTGATCTTATATCCACAAACCTCACTGGAAAACCACTGCCAGATGCTAAAAATTTTGTAATTTACCTAAAAAGTAATCAAATTTTTTTTTAGTATTTAAAAGAAAGTTAATTTTGGATATCACGGCCCACCCTGGATCCGCTACTGTATGTATATATATATGAGTGTCTGTTTGTTTGTTTGTCTCTCTGCCTGTCTGTTTGTCCTTTGATAGACCTATCCTCAGACCTACCAAATGTACAAAAAAAATTTCATAAAGATCAGTTCAGCCGTTTCGGAGGAGTTCAATTTCAAACACTATGACACGAGATTTTTATATATATATATATATATATATATATATATATATATATATATATATATATATATATATATATATATATATATATATATATATATATATGTGTGTGTGTGTGTGTGTGTGTGTGTGTGTGTGTGTGTGTGTGTGTGTGTGTGTGTGTGTGTGTGTGTGTGTGTGTGTGTGTGTGTGTGTGTGTGTGTGTGTGTGTGTGTGTGTGTGTGTGTGTGTGTGTGTGTGTGTGTGTGTGTGTGTGTGTGTGTCGAAAAATAAATTTAAAAAAGTGTTTTTCTTTGCTTCTTTATCTGAGTCAACAAACTAAAATTTTTGAATCTAAAACAACCGTTATGCTCAGTATTGTTAATTATTATGGACCACTGGCGACTTATAAATAAACATCCGTACTGTTTTGGACCTCTGGCGACTTATACATAATCAACTTATTACAGTCGCTAGATGGCAGGAATTAATTTGATTTGAATAATTTTAATTGCTTTAAGGCCTAGTTCATGTCGGAAACATTCAATTCATGTATTGTCATTCAGAATAAAGCTTTCCTGAAAGTTTTAGAGCTCTAGGTGGTCGAAAAGTGGGTGAATTTTCTTTTCTAAGACTTGATCACCACAGACAGACAAACAAACAAACAGAGAAACGAGTGAAGTTAAATAAAAGTATTTAAAAATTGAACGCAATTATTGTATTTGAAAAACATTGGAAAAGTTTTCGTGTTAAAAGTTTTAAAAAACATGAAAAATCACACGACAGATGTGTATTACATCATAAAATCTATCATCTTCGACCAATGAAATGATTTGTTAAAATGCTTATACAAAGTGATTTTCACTTCTTGAACTTTGAAATATGCAACAGAATTATTTATTATAAAACCTTCATTTTACTTGCCAAGTTTACTAATGCTAAAAATTAAAGATGGTTATGACTGGTATGTATGTAATTGTATGACTATTAAGAATAAATAAAACCCCCAATAATTTGTTAATTGTTTAAATTCTGATTAGGGCGCATCCAATTCAGCATAAATTACGAGGTTGTCAAACAAACCCTGGTTCTGAAAATTACAAGAGCTACCAACCTTGAAGCCAAAGACATTGGTGGAACCAGTGACCCGTATGTCAAGGTCATCCTCTTGCCAGAAAAAACTACTGAATTGACCACAAAGATAAAACACAAAAACTGTAATCCACGCTGGAATGAAACTTTTGCTTTTGAAGGTTTCTTGTCATATTTCAAAATAATAACTTTTTTGACTCATTTAAGCAAATATGTTGTTCAAGGATATGAATACTGTTTAAAGATTCTATATTTATTGAGTTTTCGGCATTTTTTTATCATAATCGTTTACATTTTAAATTACACTGCTGTCGACTTTGGTGAGAAGATTATTGAGGTGCTTGTTGTAATGTAACCCAATGCTCTCTTACTAAGGATAGTATAACGGAATGGCTTTGTTTTTTGCGTTTTTTAATATTAAAAAGATTCTATGAACATTTTGCTGGTTAACTTTGTTATATTTAAACCGACTTCAATAATAAATTATCTTATTTTGAATAATTATTTATATTTAAACAGACTTCCCTTTTGAAAAAATTCTTACAATGACGCTTTTCCTTCAAGTTTTTGACTACGACAGATTCAGCAGAGATGATCCAATCGGTGAGATAGAAATACCGCTAGATAATTTTGACCTCATTAATGGACAGACTCTTTGGAAAAATCTTCAACCATCTGCTGGAAAAACATCAGTTAGTTTTAAGTTTTGTTCTTTCGATAGTCAACCGGTTAATGGTTATCAAATGTGAAAACTGCAAACAGTATGTTAAATTTGTTTCAAGGTCAACCAGCAATAATTTTTGCGTAAATCACCTATAAAGCTGAATAATTTTTGATAAAGTTTCACTTAAGCGGCACCCTATTTTTAGAATTGGCGGATTAATACATTCTCTACTATAAATCACTAGTTAAAAACCTTTGATGATTAGTATGAATAATTTTTTAAAAATTGTCTTAAGTAAAATATGTTATTATAAGTTAATAAAAATATTTAAAAAAATGTTTGAGTTTTAACCAGGGACGTAATTTACGTAATTTCAGCATTTTCCAAGGTGGGGGGTAACATTTTTCGCCATTATATAGCTTATTGACAGGGTTACCCGGTGTTGGACGGGTTTTTTTCTTAGTTTTCTTTCTCATCTTGCCAATGAAAAATGAAACGTAAAAAAAAAAAACTTTTTTAAATTTTTCAAAGTTTTCTACCTGCATGCCAAATATTGTTTTAATTGCTCCTGCGTCTTGGATGTGATAAACGAAAGCTCTCACACACACATTATTTTTTACATCTATATAAATACGTAGGTTCAAGCAGGAAGGGTTAGGGAAATGCATTTCCCATCAGAGTTTCAAATGAAATTTGTTTGGGTATAATACTTGGTTTTTGGAAAATGACAGTAGCTTTTTTGGGAGGAAAAATTGGAAGCCTTTGAAAAAAAATTGTAAAACTACTTACGACTACCTTTCACTGGTCATCAGCTTTTTAAAAAAAAAATGTGAAAAATTTCTAAGTGCATCCCCACCAGGAATTTCTGGATCCGCCACTGGGTATAAGGGACTTGAATGATTTAATCATATTGCAGGGGCAAGTACAGGATTAGTAAAAATAAGATGTCCAAAATGGAGTGTGTGGAATTTTGTTTTATTTTTGTGTAATAAATAATAATAAACATTGTATAAATACAATTAATATGTTAAAGAAAGTACCATGAGTTTGCTGATTGTATTTTGGCACAAAAAAACAGCTAAACTTTGGACCAACGCTGATACACAATTTATAACTCTGCAGTTATTGGTACATATAGCATCGAGCTCAGATATAAAATTGTCTACACACGCAAAAACGATTCCAATACGCATTGAATCATCACAAAGTGAAGTAAAGTTAAAATCAACAAATTATATAGTATACCCTATTTTAAAAAATTAAATTTTGGAAAGCATGGGGGACAAATTGTCTACATACGCCAGAAGGATTCCAATACGCATTGAATCATCATAGGTTAAGTAAAGTTATAATTAGAAAAATATATAGTAAACTCTAGGTAAAAAATTATAATTTTGAAAATCAGAGGACGGGGCCAAATGACCTCCCAATTTACGTCCCTGGTTTTAAAGAGAAGTGTGGGGGTCGGATTCGCGTAGGGTTTTAGTTATTGGAAATGAACAAATAAAGAATATCTGGTGTTATTGGTTTAACAACTAATGCAAAAGTGACTAGCGCCCATACCCATTGAATCATCACAAAGTGAAGTAAAGTTAAAATCAAAAAATTATATAGTAGACCACTTACCACCATTTAGAGATTTTTATATCGTTGTTTTTCTCTCGCATTTTTCTCTTTTTTCTTCTTTATTGCTCCTTCTTGCTTTTCTGCTTTTTTTCTTTACTCCTCTTCCTCTAAACTTTTTTTTGCTATAAAAAAGCATCCAAACACAAAACGAACATGCAAGTCGTCACATTTTGGAGGGCTCTGAAAAGAACCGTTCAGAAGCTACTAGCTACACTGTCACCAGAGTCACAGGATAACGCTCGCTTATGGCATCCAGAACATATCTAAAACGTTCTTCCCGGCATCTTTTCGTTTTTAAAGATAAATTTGTCTAGGTAAGAAGTGAAAAGGACTCTACTAATCCCAAATTGCTTTTTCAGCTTTCTTTTGGCCCGCATCCACAAGATTTCCACATTCTGGTTGTGAACCTATTGATCATTGGCATCTACAAAGTTGTCCCAGTGAACAATCACGGAGCACCGACGCAGATTTAACGTCATTAAACTCTGGCAACAACCTAACTAAACACCACACTTCCAAACGAATAGCAGCCACATATAAAACTTCATTAATCGGAACTATGCTCGCAACATTCACTAGTGTACTAGACACTAGACCTACTGCTATAGCTGAAAATGTGGCAGGAAAGACTAACAAAGACAGACAATGTTTTTTTGACAATATTTAGAGTGGCGTAAATCCTAAAGGACTTCAAAGCCACTGAAGGGTTCTTTGCAGAGGCAGCCATTTATAGGCGCCTACCCCTTTAGCAATGCGAGGGAACTCCTTGCTTAAGGGAGTTACGCTGGTGACGCGGGTGAGGCTTGAACTGCCGACCTAATGATCGACAGGCGAGCGCTCTACCGCTCTGCCACCAGCGCCTCTGGTTCTCTTACCGTTATTCAAATTTTGACAGCATAATATTATTAATGAGCTTAAACATAAAAACCAAGATGCTATAGCAATGAATTTGTCTTGGTGTTAACATATTTAGTGTTTTGATATAATTATCAACATTGTCCGTTCTTCCAAGTCCGTAGAGCATTCTAACAAAACGATTCTGGATTACTGAAAAGGTACGCATAGATGAAACAGGACTGTTTTACCAAATCAAATTACAATAAGTAATATGTGGGTAGATCAAAGAGTAATAAATATGACGTATAATATCATGATTCAAACAATTTCTAAACCTTGATAATAATCCAATAGATATGCTCATTTTTCTTCTAACAGCATTTATATGATCTGTCCAAAACAGACTTTTCGTAATGGTAACACCAAGAAACTTTGTGAACTCCACTCTCGGCAGTGAAATACCACCATACTTAATACAAAATGGAGGAAGAGCATTTAATTTAATTTTCGGTCCAAATATCATGTAGTTTGTTTTGCTGATGTTAATTTTGAGATGATTGGCAGAGAACCACTGAGAAAATTTCATTAATTCAATGTTCATCACAGCTGTAACTTCATCTATAGAATTTCCAGAATAAAACAAATTGGTGTCATCAGCATATAATATTGTAGAGAGCAGAAATTTCAAATATGTCATTAACAAAGATGTTGAAAAGTAGTGGGCCTAGGATTGAACCTCCTATGGATATGCCCCTCAAAGCAGAGTTTGTGTCGCCAAGAGAAACTAGTGGACTTCTATCTTTCAAATAGTTAACAAACCATAGATGTGCTGTCCCACGAATACCATAGTGTCAGATCTTATTCAGCAGAATGTCGTGATTGATAGTATCAAAAGCTTTGCCAAGATCAATGAAAACACCCACTGTGAAATGCTTGTTGTTCATTTAATGTAGTAGTTGCTGAGTGAGATTGATAAGAGCAAGATCAGTGGAACTATTTGCTTTAAATCCAAATTGGTTGCTGTGAATGACGTGGTGTTTGTTGAAAAAAGATGTGATTCTATTGAACATAAGTTTTTTGGTTTTGAATTGTTCGTCTCGAATCACTTCATCTGACCAAGTGTCTCAATTTAAAACCGCACCTGAAAACACTGATTGTTTATTTCCTTCCCCTCCATGCGAATGCAATACTTACATTCATCATTGCACGTCGTCGTGACAGTGCGTCGGCATTTTTGTTCTGTTCACCCTTCCGATGCTGAATTTCAAACTCGTATGATTGTAAACGTTCGATCTACCTAGCCACTTGTTCTTCTGGATTTTTAAAATGTAAAAGCCATTTTAAAGCAGCGTGATCCGTTCTCAACAAAAACTTTTGACCATATAAATACTTGTGAAAGTGCTTAATAGAATCAACGATTGCCAATAACTCACGTCTGGTGACGCAATAATTGCGCTCTGGTTTTGACAAAGTTCTGCTATAATAAGCTATAACCTTTTTATTGCCGTCAACAATTTGACTAAGCACTGCCCCTATTCTTTCATTACTTGCATCTGTGTCAAACTCAAAGCTGTCTTTAACTGTTCGAACCCTTGTTGACACGACCTGACCAATCAAACGGCGCACTCTTTTCTGTAAGCTTATATAATTCTTTTGCAATGCTAGAAAAATTGACCACAAATCGTCGATAATATATGCACAAACCAAGAAAGCTTCTAGGAATTATCCTGAAAATTTCTCGGAACAGGCCAATGGTTAACCGCTTCAATTTTCTCAGGATCGGTTCCTACCCCTTCGGCAGAAACTATATGCCCAAGATATTTCACCTTGCTTTTGAAAAGTGCACATTTCGCCGGATTTAGTTTCATACCAGCATTCCGGATCCTTTGGAAAACTTCCCCAAGATTGTGTAGATGCTCTTTGTTACCAATACTCGCTTTACCGAATTCGTTTCGCTTTTATAGCAAACAGGTATTTCCATATTTCCCTGTCTAAATGTTCCTATTTTTAAGTCCACTGCAAAACCCTGAGTTTTCATAAAGTCAAGCCCAAGTTGGCGTTCTTCCTCTATATCAGCATCCAGAAACTGATGGTGAAAAGTCTTATTTCCCAGCCTTATTTCAGTTTGAATTTTACCAACTACAAGCTCTCCTGTTGCAGTCTTTAAACGGATGTGTTTTCCACTTTGTAAAACCTCTCCTTTCGCCAAGCAAGGTTTTATGATTGAACAAGAAGTTCCCGTATCAATAATAAACTTACAGTTTCTCATTCCTAATCTACCTTCCACAAATAAACTAGTTCCTTTTCCAAGAACGGCAACTGGCACAACTCTGCAAGGCAAATTATCTTTTACCTTCACAGAATCTGATTTCTTTTTGTTGGATTGGGCCTTTATGGGTTTTCCTTGTTTGACATCATTACGCCTACAGTGATCCATTTTCTCCTGTTGCCCGGGTCTAAACATCTTAATTATACAGTCATTTTTGTAGATGTCCCGGTCTTCCACAACTCCAGCAGCGTGGTGAGTTATTCCCTTTCCAGTTAATTTTTTCCTTAATAACTCTCCGGACTCATCTTCGTCCTCGCTTCCCAATTTTCTTACGTGACGAGACCTATCAGATGGCTCCCCAGAGACTTCATAATTTATTGCAAATGCCAAAGCTTTGCTGGGACCAGCTACGCGGGCAACCCTAAGAGCCTCTTGGGTTTCAGAGTTCTTCAAGACTGCTATGAATCCATCCGTAATAATTGTGTTGAGGACATTTCGAGGGCACAAGGGGTATCCCAGATTAGCAAGCCGTTCTATATCCGCTTCCAGCTGTTGCGTGCTTTCTTCGGGTTTCTGGCGTCGACTCTTGAGTTGAGCTCGAAAAATTTCGGGCGCGTGTTGATTACCGAATCTGTTCTCGAGAACCTTTACGATTGCATCGTAATCATCTCTATCTGCAATAAGCTCGAGAAGCTGTGAAGCTTCTCCCCTCACAGAAAATACCAGATTCTCCATCTTCTGCTGGCTGGTTAACCAGTTATTTTTCCTGGCAGCAATTTCAAATTGAGCTTTGTAGACGGACCATGACACAGTACCATCAAAAGCCGGAGTCGTGGCATGCTCAACAGAATGAATTTTTTCTTGGACTTGGCAACCAGTCTATCCTAGTTTGACCAGGTTGTTCAATTTTATCTCCAGGTTGCTCTCGATTTCTTTGGTATTCTCTTCTACCAATTTCTCCAGGTTATTACCTTTTTTTCCACATCTGTTAATCTAAGCTGACCTTCAAGAATTAATTCTTTTATTCCTTCTTGTGCTGCTCTGTTTTGCTCCTGTGCTGCTCTGTTTTGCTCCTGTGCTGCTCTGTTTTGCTCATGTGCTGCTCTGTTTTGCTCCTATGCTGCTCCGTTTTGCTCCTGTGCTGCTCTGTTTTGCTCCGGTGCTGCTCTGTTTTCTTCCGTCATCTTGTTCAGAGAATTTGTTAATTCCTCATCCATATCAAATTCGAATTCGTCTGCATCCAAACCTTGTCTTTCCAATGTCATTCGGAGGCGGTCCACGAGATCAGACTTTTTTCCTTTGTCACTGAGTTCTTGTTTTCTAAGTTCCCGCCTCAACTCGAGTATTAAAAGTTCATCCAATGCTTTCAAAACCATTCTTGTAATCCCACTTCTGACACCAGTGTTATAAAATCGTCAAATCGTATTATAGGTCCAGAAGAATGGTTTTGGAGTTTATTGGGTGATAATAAATAAAGCTTGGTTAATGCTACTTATATCTTCTAATATAATAAATGTTAATGATAATACTTGTCGGGATATCGATAGATGGAAAAGGTGAAACCAGTACCATAGATATAACAATATATATATATATATATATATATATATATATATATATATATATATATATATATATATATATATATATATATATATATATATATATATATATATATATATATATATATATATATATATATATATATATATATATATATATAAAGTAATTTCTATCAAGTATTTCCTCTCAAGTAAACTTGTATTCATTACTAATAATGATACAATGTTAGTTTAGAATTGATTGCAAAATTTGACGACAGACAGACAGAGAAGTCAAGTTAAATAAAAGTGTGTAAAAAAATGTTCTTGACTTTTTATATTCAGGGCCGTTTGGGAGAACTGTCTTTAATACTTTGTTATGACAGTCCGATTTTAAAAATAACTGTTGTCAAAGCAACCAGTCTCAAAGCAAAAGATATTAATGGAAAATCTGGTAAATTTCAGGTTTTTATTAAAAATTATTTGTTAATAAGAAAACATATATGCCACCACCTTGAGGGTTTTTTAAATAGATAAAATTAAGTTTACAATTACGTCTAATTCACATTGATTGATTGAATGATTGATTGATTGATTGATTGATTGATTGATTGATTGATTGATTGATTGATTGATTGATTGATTGATTGATTGATTGATTGATTGATTGATTGATTGATTGATTGATTGATTGATTGATTGATTGATTGATTGATTGATTGATTGATTGATTGATTGATTGATTGATTGATTGATTGATTGATTGATTGATTGATTGATTGATTGATTGATTGATTGATTGATTGATTGATTGATTGATTGATTGATTGATTGATTGATTGATTGATTGATTGATTGATTGATTGATTGATTGATTGATTGATTGATTGATTGATTGATTGATTGATTGATTGATTGATTGATTGTCAAACATAAACTCCCTCATTTAAAAGTTTCTTAATATTTTCAGATCCATATGTGAAAATTTGGTGTTTGATGGATGGAAAGAAAGTTGAAAAGAAAAAAACAACCGTTAAGGAAAAAACTTTGAATCCTGTTTTCAACGAAACTTTTGTTTTTAAAATTCCTTTAGAAAAGATAAGGTCATTATTGATTTCTTTAATAACCACATGATGCATGAAAATGATTGTAATCTTATATCAGTAATGCAACTTTTGAAAATTAAAAATTATATGAAATAATTATGATGAGTAAGTTTGTAAATCGGCTTACGATATTTTTTAAATGATCGCATGCAAAACTTTTCTATCAGGCAAATCAGCTTTCTCGTCTCAGTGATGGACTACGATAATATCGGACGAAACGAACCCATCGGGCAAATCATTTTAGGTACGAAAAGTGCTCCTGAACAAGTCAAACATTGGAATGAAATGTTTCAAAAACCTCGCCAAGAAATTCTACAATGGCACACCTTGAGAGCTCTCGACTAGCAATCAATAAAAATCTATTTATATCAATGATCACGATCTCCACCCACTTCTTGGTTATCGACATAACATTTTATTTCAAGTTACAGTAAATATTTTGAATAACAAGGAACGTTGAGTGATTCTAAACATTTATGTTTTTTGCCCTTATTGATACGTTGCCATGAGAACTAATTTATTTTTTTGTTTGTTTATAGATATCGATGCCAATATTTATTAGATGTTGTAAATTTAAGCGTGTACAAGTATACATCTGACATTTAACTGTTTTCAGTGCAAGCCATGCATACTTGCTGTCATCTCAACCTGAGCCGTTTCATTTAATAAACTGACTGGCTTTCGGCTTTGACGTTGTGAAATTATAAGTGATAAAATTATCTAAAATGACAGACTGGATTTAAAACTTTATATATGTTTAGCAACATTCATGTTTTTAGCTTATTTTTGAAATCTTTTAAGTCAGAAAGACGTATTGAATAATGATATTATTTGTATAAATTAATAACTCACTGATGTTCATTGGGAAGTACAAAATTTGTTCTCTTCTTGCAAACGGAACTTTTGCAAAGGTTGGTAAAATGCGTAGCTTTGAGTCAAGCTGAAATTAAGACCAAAAATGTTAATTATCGCTCACCCACTAATGACTAAATCGTTGGTTGTAAACGATCAGAATCACATTGCATGTTTATAAAAAATCGTTTCATATTAAATCAAATTATTATACACGGCATGACTTTTTAATTCTCAATTATTTTGTCATAGTGCCGGCTCAACCTTCGCGGGGCTGTACAAGTTGAAAGAGACCCCGCATTCAAAAATATTAATAGTGCATACATCTTTATTTAATTACCAGCAAATGAGAAGTCACCAAAGCACGTACATGTAATTCTTATTCAAAACTCAAAAGTGACAGAATAAAATTGTGAGAGATGGAATTTTGTCATGCAAGTTTCACTTTTCACAATTTTTGGTGTGCAAAATCACTGAGCAAGTGACTGAATGAAATGGATTTCATTACATCATGTTCAATATAAACGATTGCAAGATTGATGAGCCTTTCTTGACAGATTGTAGCAGATGGTTATTCAGAAGCTTGAGCCTAGAAAAACCGCGCTCTTATTGATAATGTCAGTCAGATTCGAAGTGAAATGCAAACATTCGGAGAGATATCAGTGAGGTCAGTCAGTGTTTATTGAAATAATGAATGTGAGCCATTGGCGATGTTCGTTCTGGGTGTAGCTCTAAGGACCTTATGAAATCACAACTCATCACTAAAATCAGTAGCATTAATATCTGGATCTTCTCCTACCGACGTATCTTCAATTTCCCTGAACTTGGACAAAATTGCTCCTCTGCTAACATTTTCACATTAGAAAGCAAACTTTTAAATCGATTATTGCCGTAAATAATAATTTTAAAGACGCTGATTTGAAAATTTTCCTTGCATCAGTGAGTGATTTGCTGCCTTGATAAAAAAAAACTCAATTTTTGTAGAGATATAATGGTTGGGTAATAATAGGTTCACATTCTTTGCTTTTGCACTTATATGCTGCTACTCTGACAGGAAATTGAGTTTCAGAATCAGATAAATGTTTTCTTGTAACATCAATATGTAGTGAGTTGTGTTTAAAAAAAATTCCCTTAAAATGTGCTCTTTGACATCAGCTACTATAAATTCAACTACGAAGTGTCGACAAAGCTGGGGCAATGTTACAACCATAAACTTTAATGTCAGTTCTATTTTCTGCTGTGAGTTTGATCATTTTCGGTGAATGAAGGAGGTTACAAGGAAACGTCAGCTTCTGTGTCTATTAATCAGTGGTGGATTTAGATTATTATCTGAGGAACTTTGACCTTTAGTTAATGGATTAATTTAGATCTAACTTTAAGACATCTACACTGTTGGAATGGAAACACATTCTTGCCTTCCTTATTAAGTAAAAATATTAATTGAATTATTTAAGCTCAAAAATATAATTAATTAAGGGTTGAATTAAACATTTTTGTCGTGTTTGACTCAAATTTACGTCATTTTGTGATTTCAAGTTTTGTTAATCTTTTACCCGCCAACGTTTCCAAATGAGAACATAACTTCAATAGTTAGTTATTTCTTCAATAATTCTGGTTAACTTTATGAAATTTTGTGGATAAACTGAATCAAAGTCGTTAAAAGTATTGAGTAAATATTAACAGACTATGACATTTAACAGATATTTGATGAAAGTTTAAAGTTCATCAAAAATTTGCTCGATGGGTACATGTTCAAGTTTATAAATATTTTTAACTTTATTCAATTATTATAATATTTACAGTTGTTATCCTATTTACCAATATGCTGGCAAAGATTTTGAGACACATAATGTGTCACACATTGCATGTCAAAAAATGATTAGGTTTAATTTTTTGTGTAAATTTTTAACTAAATGTTCCAAATTGGGAATGTTGGCGGTTCAGAGTACAAAAATACTTATAAAATTGAAAATATTTATAGAAATACTAACGGGGTTACCTGGCGCTGCTCGGGGGTTTCAGAGGTATTTTTATCGTTTTTCTCTCTTGCTCCCGTTTCCTTCCCCGCTTCCTTTCTCGCTTCCGGTCGCTTTCCCGTTCCCGCTCATTTTCTCTGTTCCAATCTTTCCTAACTTCTTTTAGCTCATAAAACGTAAAATAGATTAGCTAAAAGTTGGTTGAAGCCTTCAAACGTTGTTACGTAAACTAAATTTAAATTGTATAACGCAATTACCTTTGATGGTCGTACATAGGCACTTTTGGCCGGGAAAGGGTTTTTTGGTCCCCTGAGCCGGGGGATCGGAGTAGGGAGTTCAAACCTTTTTAACTTTTTTCCCTGTATGGGAACTACTTCCTTGCCAAATTTCATCAAGATCGCTCCAGCGGTTCAGATTTCTATAAAGGACAGACTTACAGACTCACAAAGCGTTGTTTTTATAAAAATTTTTATTTGTAGCCAGCCAACTTTTCCAATTGAGAACATACCAATGTCTCGACTTTTTGATGACATATGTCACTGAAATTTTTTGAGAAATCTTAGAATGTCATCCATAGAAACATATAAAAAATTCATGCAATTATATTTACGGGAACATATAGCGCCGGTTAAAAGGTTAATTACTAAATAAATTTTTAGCAATCAATCAATTACTAATATGCATAAACTGCTTTAATATTATATTATCACTAATGATAACACGACTAACATTAGTGATTTTATCTTGATTTATCAACATATCAACATATATGTAATTATTGTTGTTTTGTGACTGCAGTGACACCTGGAACAAATTAGTTTTTAGTCTTTTTTTATAAACCTTAGCCCTCTAGCATCTTCTATTTTGAATAAATGCATCAAAATTCCAGTTTTTGCTGGTAACTCCGCATCGCTAATTGCGAGCCAGTCCCAAGCCTGGATAAAGGAGGAGGGACAGTTAAAAGGATCAAATTTTGATCCACGACAGGAAGTACTTATGTGTTTCCTACATACAGCCAATTCAGTCTTAAAACACTTGGTGTAAAGGACTATAAACTATCATAAAAAAATTTAAAAATAAATAAAAAATAAAAAAAAAGTTTTTGCTGGAATAGAGCACCGATTTCCCATTTCTAAAAAATTTCACGTTCTTGAACCAAAAACGGAGCATTAATTGTTTAGAATCTCTGAACAATGATTTAAAGCACATGTGGCTGAGGTGCTAGGTCCTACAAACTCTCGAGCTTTCCATTACTTTAAATTCCTTCCATTCATACCGAATGTTGCGACATAGATGATAGAAATCAGGTCAATTTAGCTCAGCTATAGTGCCTAAAGTGTTTTGTCAATTTCACAGATGAAGAAATTTTCAACAAATTCATTATTCATATTATATCTTCAGCTCCCAGGAGTATTTCTTCACACAGTACTAGAGTCGTTTAAAGCAAATCGTTCGTTTTCCATTTTAAAATCATGTGTTTCGAGACTTTTTGACCGCACGATTTTATTAGAGTTAGACTTTTTCATTTTTCGACCTTTTGACGTGAGATAATTTAAATTATTCGATTTTTTGATCGTGCGATTTTATGATTTTCGACTTTCAGACTAAAAACATTTTGTTTTAGACTTTTTGTCTTTGACTTTTTCATAGGGTAGCATACCAATAATGCACATAACTCCATCCTGTCTAAAATATACGTATTTACATTTTACTTATTTATCCCTACCCAAAGTATGCTTAAAGACTTTTATTTTTTTATTTTTTTGGAACAATAAATAGATATAATTTTTTGAAATTTAGGTTTTTAAAGTATGTTCACAAACAACCTCAAATGTTTATGCTCTAAAAATGCTTGTGAAAAACCAGCTAAATCAAAAAGAAATTCAAAATGAAATAGAAATAATGAAGACAATCTCAGAATCCAAACATCCTTTCATCAACCAGTTTCTGAAAACTCTCCAACTACATGCAAGTTTGGCTATTTTAAATAATTGAACCAATATGTGCCATGTAGACCTGTCATTTATTGGAATTGTTTATTCTTAATTAAATATTAAATAGAAATATTTTAAATTATTTTCGTTTCGTAAAATGTATATGTATGCAGTACCTACTTCATGCGTTTCTATGAATGCGTTTCTATTGCAAACAAAAATTGATAAACTTTAAACTCAAGATTTTTTTATGTTTTAAACTTTCAAGATAATTTCAATCTAATTAATTTAGTAAGCATTAATTTTTGTGAAATACAAAAATAGAGAAAATTTTGAACTTTATCATTTTTAACCAAACTTTGTTCGCACAATTTCAGAATCATGTTTGTTTTATAATGGAATATTTAGAAGGAAGAAGTTTGGCAGATCACATGAGACAGAATGAATTTTTTGATGAACGAAGAACTTCTTTCTATGCTGCTTGCTTGCTCAGTGCATTAAACTTTGTGCATAATTTGCATATAGCTCACAGGTGTATTTATTGGATTCATGACTAGCAATATGTTTATATTTTTTTAATTGTTTTATCAATCTATATATATAAAAGAACATGTCCTGACTGACTGACTGACTGACTGACTGACTGACTGACTGACTGACTGACTGATATAATCAACGCCGAGCTCAAACGCCTCATCCTAGGAACGTGAAATTTGGAACTTATATTACTTTTATTGCGTAAGCATCCACTAAGAAAAGATTTTTGAAAATGTTGCTCCTGAGGGGAAGAAACTGGAAAACAAACTTTTTTCTAAAACAATGTATATCTCGAAAACCAAAAATGAGGAGATTTTGAAATTTGTTATATGGATTCTTCTTGAAAAATAAAAAAATACGTGTTTCACCATTTTTTGAAAATTATTTTAGGGTCTTCATACGGCCCTGCCCAAACCTTAAATCAAGGTGTGACGGGCCGAGATTTTTAACCAAGTATATAGACATTTTAGTGATTTTAGGGTGTTCAGACGGGCCGGGCTAAACCTGAAGTCAAGGTTGGACGGGCCGAAGTTTTTCATCAAGTATATAGAACTTCTAGGCCTGTAAAAACGGACCGGGCCCATATTAGACGGGCCGTGCCGGGCCAGGAATTTCGGTTTTTGAAACGGGCTGTGCCAAGTTGTCAACGGGCCGAGCCGAGACCTAAAAAATGATCCGTGCAGTACTCTACTATGTATGCACGGTTCAAATTCTCTAATTTCATGCGAGCGAAGCCGCTACGGGCACTGCTAGTTTGAAATAAATAAAGACCCAGTAAAGGACTCACTCAGCTTGTGGTTAGTGGGATGAACGCAATACATTCCAAAATTTTTGGTCTGCCGATTTCTCTCCCCCACCATTATAGGTGTATGCAGGGTATGTGAACATGAACAGGTGTTCACAGTATCCTTAAAAATTAAAAAAAACTATAAACATATAAAACCCCATTTATATTCTGTTTCATTGTGATGAAACAATCATAATCGTAACACAGTGGTGAAAGCAGCAATGCTATCATCCTGCCGTCGTGGGTTCAAATCTCAGTCACAGTGAGGAGTAATTCCGTTGAGCAAGGAATTCACTCACACTGCTCAGGCCAACTCAACCTTTCATTGGTCAATGAATAAGTACCAGTTTCACGGCTGGGATGTAATAGGGTTCGGCACATTCCGATTTCGGAGACACGTGCGGGTGGCAGGTAACACTGTGTGATCCCATATGCACTAGCAGTTCCCGGCGCTGCTGGGGTATTAATTGATATACGAAGTAGCGCCCTAATGTTATACATTTAAATTTTAGTAATTCTCATTTGCTTTGAACAGTGGCAAACCTAGAAGGAGCCCAGAAGGACCAAGTCCCCTAAAAATATTTTACAACGTTCACTTTTACGCGCTTTTGCATAGCTCGAAACTTCGGTTATCTCTCTGTAGTTTATGTCTGTATCTCTATTTAAACCACTTCCTGGCCATTAATCGTTTTGATATGTGTCAGATATTTGTAATATGGGTGACAATAGAATAATTATTCAGTCATCAGATTCCAAAAAGTTAAAAATTAAACTTCGGTTTCGAGACAAAATATATAGTCATCAACAATAACAGAAATAATTTTGTTTAATATTGCAATATTTTGTTTAATTTTTCAACCAATTCAATACAAGAAATGAAAAATCTACGATTAATTGCAAATATATTTACTAATAACTTTCTGTTTTAGACGATCTTAGTATCTAAAAACGTATCTCCCTCTCTACAATTTGATATAAAAATGTAAAAAAGGGTGCAAAAGTGGGCATTGCAGCAGATCAAATAGTTCGTTGAGGTGGAACCAAGTCAAGTCAAGCTCAAACAACTCCGTTGCTTTTAATATCCTGTTGTTGACTGGTCTGAACTTTGTTATATCTTTTTCAACTTGTTGTAACAAATTTTGCATACAGGGACCTTAGTTTGAACAACGTTGTTTTGGACAAGCATGGATATGCAGTGATTGTAGACTTTGGCAGTTGTCTAAAGTTTCCAAATAATCATCTTCACACCGACATGATACGTGATTACGTAGATCTCGGTGATGTTACGTATAAGATGCTAACCGGACAAGTATGATTTTTTTACGAGTTTGCCAAGGTTTGGTGAATAAAATTTTTATTTTTTTTTATTTTTGACTAAAAGCTGCATAAAAAGCTTTATTTATCCTGATTACAACATGATGAAATGTTTACGCGAATTTTGTTTTATATGCTAGATTATAACAAAACTAACGAAAAGAAAAAACATTTTTCAAGGAGTCCAAGTTTCTTAAAGGTTTAAGAATTTTAAACGAAAATATTCTCAGTGAAAAAACTTGTCAATTTCTTGCTTTGGTTAGTATTTTGACCAGGGGTGGGTTGAAGTGTAATTAATATTGCAAACAGAAATGGGTTGAAGTATTTGGGCACCGTACATTTTTTTTATGCTAGATGTTTTTACTAAAAGATGAATTAGTCATTTTCAGTCACTTGAAATTTAATGTTATTCAATTTATTGCATGTCAAGTGGTGCAAAAAAGAGATACTCATCTACATCAGGGATGTCCATGGGTCATTTGTGCAACAAGGTTGTTGCTATAGAGAACATCATAAACTGGCCAATGATGGAACCCAAATGCTATAAATTTACTAGATTTTACTAGAATTTAGATAGAATCAGTTGTACAACAGATGATATCGGTTTTTATATTCAATAAAAAACTTTTAAGAAAATATTTATAATAAGTATACTTGTATAGCATATCTTATACAATAGACTCAATCCCGGATCCCGACGTCTAATGCCGGGATGTGTTATTCCAACGTGCTGCTTTTTTACACTTCTGAAGCTTAGCAAGTGTCTCTTCTAATCAATCGTATTATTATCAACAACTGGATAAAAGGCTGAGTTGACCTAAGCCGTAATGAATGAACTACTTGCTTTTAAGGGAGTTCGCGATGTCAGATTCGTAAAAGAGTAGAAGTCCAAAACTTCACCGCTTTACAACCAAGCCTCATTATACAAGTTTTGAAATTTAAAAATGCTTAAATTTAAGTTAATTCAAGTTTTATGGTTTATATAGAAAACTGTTTCTTGACTAGAGCAATTTAAAATTCTTCAAAGGTGTCTCAGTTACCTCTCCAAAGCAACTATTTAAATTTGAAAAATTTTTATTAAAGGACTGTTTTCTAGTGTTTTTAATGCTTCACTTGTCGCTTATTAAAAAAATAAAAAAATTCAAAAATTAAATGTTAGAAAAATCAAACACTTGAGCAAAACTTCAAAACAATTAGAAGCAGGAAGAATTAATTTGAGTTCAACTTTGATTGAGAATTTAGAGGCAGAAGAGTCTTTTCTCCTACGTAAAATAACGCGACTCGATCTATTTGAGAATTTGCGCTATAAAACGTTAATTCCAAAAAACCAGCGAATGTACCAATGAACTTCCCTGTAAAAAAACTTTCAGCCTAAAATTGAATTTTGTTTAAAATAATTAACATTTTAAAAAGTTTTACAACTCAATAGGTATTGGTAAGGCCGGGGTTATAATAGTAACAGTAAATAATTGTATTTACTTCTGTAAAAATTATGATATTATAACAATTTCAAACAGTCTTATTATTCAACAGACATGTTTCCCAAAATTATCTCTCTTTGAAAATCTTTGTGATCTCAATGCAAAACTGTCAAGCAGTATTTTCTTTCAGGTTCATAGAGTTTGATAATGTAAGTTTATCCTAAAAACATGTTTTCTAATTCAATCTTTTTTGCAGGAAATTAATTGCGAAAAACTGAAGAAAAGAAATTTTCAGCCACCAGAATTTCGTTCAATCCCAGTCATTTATAATTTGTTATTTTTTAAAATTTTGTGGTTTTAATTTACAATGTAAATTTACAAGCGAAAATTGAATTTTGAAAAATGTTTCGCTATGTTTTTTGTCTCCAAAAAAGTTCAATTTTAAGACAGCTTCTGATTAGTAGATTCAAATCATTTCTTCAAAATTTGAAGAAAAAAACTACAATCATCATCATGATAATATTGTTACAATATTTCCAATCGTATAAAAAGGGATCCTAAGAATGGTTTTAGAACTTATTGGGCGATACTAAGCACTTAACGAGACAATGTGAATTTTAATAACTGTATTTAAAGCAGTACTAGTATATATGAATAAATATTTTCGCACGAATGACTTTATTTGGAAAATAAATTCTTTTTCTGGCAAAAATAAAATTGATTTATTATTGTTAAAGATATTTCCTCCATTGTTATGAAGATGTGAAAGAAGTCGCTGCTTCGCAAAAAGAACACAACAAACCAACAAACCGTAATCAGATGTCCTCTCTGAAACTATTTAAATGATATATTAATTTTTAACGTGTATAAAATAAACAGCTTGTCGTGTTTGTTTATTATTAAAGTATATTTTTGCTTAAGTTAAAATGTGTTGGTGTGCTCTTGGACTCCAGACAAGACTGAATGGGCTTGCCCAGATTACCATCAATCGCGACTTTCACATTAATGAAGAAGTCGTCATCGACATTTTTTTAAAGAAAAAAACGTCGGGTGAATGTGATATTGTAATAAACTGTTTAAATTTATTCTTATGGTTTGTTGTTACTAATTATTATTGAAACTGTCGTTAGGCCTTGACTTTTGCGGGTCGAAATTTTTTCCAGAAAACTCCTTACTAATCAGTTTCTCCCCCCGTGCCCCCTCCCCCCTCCCCCCCGAAAAATTTCTGGCTGCGCCACTGCTCCTAGCGTTATCTAGGACGTGCGATCGACAGTTTAAATAGTTAATGCAGGAAAGGCTAGGATGCACCACTCCAGACGTGAGCTAGGACGCGCGATCGACGGTCCAAATAGATAATGTCAATATGACAATGGAAGGAGTCACAGTTGTTACAATTAATTATAAATGTTTTAATTACAAATTTGTCTATTTTTGTCTAAACATTTTTTTAATCAATCAATCCATTGGAGTGGGTCAAGTTCCTCCCCCCCCCCCATTTCGGGCGCCCATGGGTGTGTCTATTGCTTTTGAAGAAAAAAATAGATACGACATTCACACTTGAAACATTAACATAATGATGGTTCAACAATAATAAAAATATATAAAAAATAATTGGAAAAAATGATAAACTTCCAAATATGACATTTTTTTAAACAAAGCTGTGTCGGAAAAAAACTTGTCTGAATTTAATGATCTTAATTCAGTTTTAAGAATAATTACTGGTACCTACAAGACGGGGAGTTATAACTGTATAACGAGGATTAGTAGTTGTCTCACCAGAAAATGAACGCTTTTTATGCTTTTTCCAAAGAATATTGATGAGTATCGATGTTCAAGTTTTGATTCATCCAGGAAGTGTATTGAATTTTTTTTAAATGACTAAGGTTGTAATTGTATACTATAGATACTTTATTGGCTAAATTTTCGCTTTACAGTTTTTGCTAATACAACACCAAGTTACATTAAGTTAAATTTTTCACATACACTTCAAACAGCTTTGTACTCTATTTATTATATTTTCCTACAGACGGTTTAAAAAATTCTTTGTTTCAATTCAATTTGACGATCTTTAGTGTGGCGTGAATCAGCTGACTTCTGGCCACAAACAGGTACGTCTTGAGAGCTTTTCTGAACTGTTCTGTCGTAGATGCGGTTGTGACCTTTGGTGGAAGACAATTCCAGATTGTTGGGCCAACAACCGCAAAACGTTTGTTCCAGCAGTCTTTAGACGAGCTGCAGGGATGACGAGTAAAGACGAGGATGACGACCTCAGTCTTCTGCGAGGCAGAACGTCATACACGCGTGTGACGTCCGAGCACAAATATCTGCCGGAGCCGACTCGTGGAGGTACTTAGCTAATATTAAAAATAATCCTATTTCACCAATTAAAATGTAATTGTTACTTTATTTATGTATATGCGCAGGGAATTGTTTAGAATAATTTGCCTGCTCATTCCAGACGATAATGTCAGCCTTCAGTCGTCGTTAAAAAGAATTCAGGATGAAATTTTTCAGATATATTTATTCCACCAACTTTAGATTGGTTGTAAACAAAATCCATGACATCCAAGAAGTTGAGCATCATTCAAGATGTGTTCGTCATGTAATTAAAGTCAAAGACAACATTCTAGGCTCTGCTCTTGCCAGCATCAAGCAAATTACATGCTATATTAACAAAACATCAACTAGCCTTTACGGCATCTCTATGCGCGGACATATAATGGGGGTAGCCGAACTATTTTCAATCAATTTATTTTTAAGTTAGACTCTCTTTTAAACAAATTGCACTGTGATGAACTCTTTAATATTCTTTATTATATTCAAAACTAAAGATAATTAGAAAACATGGAAGATGGAGTGGCGAACGACGAGTTTTAGGTCATCGGTAAGAGCGGCTTATATGTGATGTACGAAAGATTAATGAGTACAGTGATGCGTTTTTTGAAATCCATCTTCAACCAAAACGTTAGTGTAACGGTAATACCCCACTTTACGCTATAACATAAAGGCATGATCAGATCCACTGCAAAAAACGCATCTGTTTAAAGTTTAAACTTTAAACCCACAAACTATACCAGATAGTAATACTTCCAAACATAGTTTCAAATCAAAAACAAGTGAATCAAAAAACGAAGTTTTTTAAAAACACACTTTTATATCGATCCGAAAATTTGATAGAATGCATTGTTAATCAGTTTGGAGGTATGTTTAAATTTTTAAGTCTCTAGCTCATCGGGAAGTTAGTTTAAAATCGATTGCAAAATTTGACGACAGACAGATAGACAGACAGACAGACAGACAGACAGACAGACAGATAGACAGACAGACAGATAGATAGACAGACAGACAGACAGACAGACAGACAGACAGACAGAGAAGTCAAGTTAAGTAAAAGTGTGTAAAAACAGGTAAAACAGACTAAAAATACAAGATAATCTTTTGAGTCATGTAACTGCCTGTGAAATGCTAAATAATTTGAGTTTTTTAACAATAAAAGGGAGGTCCGGACCCCCAAGACTTCTTCTATATCCGCCTCTGCAATTTTGACATGTTGCCCCCTAGGTTAGACTGTAAAGACATTCCTGTTGGTCCAGAGTTCTAAAAACAGTTTTAGTTTTAATATGCTGAATTTTTAAATATTAAAAATTTGAAATTTAAGATCCGTCATGTTTTTTGTAAAAAAAAATGTAAATGTAAAAATGTAAATGTTTGACAACTTATATAGCGCCTTTTAAAGAGTTCAAAGGCGCTGTTCTTTTACATGCCCCACGGAAAGAAACGATTTTACACGCTAAGTTTTTGTTGACATGGGCTACTAGGCAGTGAGTGCGAGTCTAACCGTGAAGCTTTCACATTCAAGGCTAACACTCTACCAACTCAGCTAACCTAACACCATTAGGGTTTTCCCATACGATTAACACAATTCCAAGAAGTGGAATGCAGTATAAAAAGTAAATGTAGTACCGTGGGGTATATTTCAGAAATAGGTATTCTAAATTGAATAGACTAAAAATGCCTTGTTCCCCTTTAAAAAAATGTTGCTCCGTTCAACTTCGAGAAACATATATGAAGAAAGGGGAAACAAACTTTAAAAATATATAATCTAAATTTTGTCTTTTAAAAAGGTAGAGATAGGTATTTGCAGGGCCTAAAATAAAAATCCAAAAATGGCAGACATAGAAATAGTGATGATGCGCTTTATTTGTCTCCAAAAATAGCTGATGACAGCCAATGACCGGGGGTAGTCAGAGGTACATTTTCAACAAAAATTTTAACCTCTATGCACCTTTGCCTCCAAAAGAATGTCCGTGCCTTGGGGGCACGTTTGTTAGGCCTTATGGCTATTTGCCAACTGTCAACGCTTGGGTAAAAGCTGCTTTTACATTAGATGATACAAAATTTCATTTCAATTAAGATTTAGTTAAACGAAAAGATTAGTAAACATTCATAGAAACACCTGATCTATTAGCAGAATGAGAGGTGTTTCTTCAAACTTTCTCTGCTTTTCGGCCCACTCAATAATAATAATAATAATAATAATAATAGATATAAATCTATGATCCATGGTCCACTTAGCTCCATTTGCCTAACGGTTTTTACAGACTCGCCTTATATTCTAAAAATAGAAATTCGCTGTGCTGTTGCATGCAGTTATTGAAATATAAATGATAAATCTGTGAGCAGTTTTGTTTTACACTGAGCAATACTATAGAGCCAGGTACACGATTTAAAAAAGGATTTATCCTCTTTAGTAAAATTTTTGTAACGCTGGATGCAGCAAAGAATGCTGCAAGAATTAAAATACCAGACTGTGTTTACAGCGTGCGTTTCGTGAGACTTCGTATACTTTTCTATATTGCTACTATAGAAATATACACGCTACAGCTACACCAAAACACCGATCACAGAAAGTGTTCCTGCAACTTTTTTTTACAACTTGCCTGGAGATGCAATATTCTGTCCAGGAGAAGCTTAATACAGAAGCGTAATTTTTTGGAAAAAAATAAAAAACCATCGTTATTTCGGACATTTACTTTTCGTAGAAAATCTCCCTTTCTCCATCAATTCAACTAACTAATTCAAGTCATCCTAGTCCAAACTACTCCAAATCAGTGAAGTGAGCATTGCAATTTAAATACAAGGCACTAATAATTTTCTAGCATGCACAAAATAAGATGATGGTGTTATAGTTGTTATATAATATGTTTTAATTTTTCAATTTTATCAACAAATCAGCTGGTCTATCTAATCCTAATCTAAGTATAAGTATACTTAATAGTTTACAGTTCTAAAGTTTAAAATGGTTTGCTAGTTTTGTTACAACGGCAAAACAAATGTTGGTATGTAAATTAAATTTGAGTAAAAAATTTCACTTTACTCACCCTCTGCAAAGTTGAGACATGTAAAATTTTAAAAATTTGAATTGTCTCACTGCACATTTTTGATTAGTTTTTGACATTTTTGATTAGTTGTAACTTGTTATACTTACAAACTAAACTAATGTGCTACTATACTATAACTGCAGCCAACTCAATACTTATAGTGCTAATAAATTGCAGGAACAAATCACGACAGTTGTTTTTGTTATTTGTATGACATATTAAGTACTTATCAGAATTGTTTAACTGGACTGTGTGTTGATGGTTTGCTTTTTAATAAAATGTATGTTTTTGTTTTGTGAGTTTTTTGTATCAGAAATTGCAAAATCAGTTCCTGGAAATAATTTGCTCACGCTTTTATTTTTTTTGGATGTGTGTTCCTATTTTGTTTATATCAACAGTTCATTTAATCATGTTTGATTTTTTAGCTTTCTTGTTCCTCATCAACAGTAAAGAAGTGGGAGAGATTTTTGGTGTGGTGGACAATTTATTGACTGATTGCACATTTTCTGTGGATTGTATGGATTGTACCTCTTATCCTAATTGATATTTTTGTACTTACTGCTTACTTTGTGGGGCTGAAAATGACTCAGAAACAGATGGAGGTAAAGATATTGAACATCAGCTGTCATGTAACCAGCATTCAAAACTAACCTCTCATCAACTTTATAACTATCCAACTGCATGATAAATTTAAACTAATCTTTTAACAGTCTGAAGCTAAAGAATTTACTAGTTTCATGTAAATAATAAAGGAATCTATAATATGACAAATTGGTTGTTATGCAGCCTTTTTAACATGAGCTGATTAGCTTAATTTATTCTAACCATGTTTTGTACTCAGTGGAAAGTCTTTCAATTTACTTTCATTTCCATGAGTATGCTGTTTCAATTAGTGTTTCACAACTTCATTGGTATTTATTCAGTATGTCTGGGCTTTTCACCAATTGTTTAATAATTCTGTATTTTTTTTAACAAGCTATACTCACTTAACAGTATTTAGTTTTAAATGGTGTATTTGAAGGTGTTAAATATTTGCATCTTCATTTTTTCTACAATAGAAAGCCTTTAAATAATTTGTTCTACAATAGAAAGCATTTAAATAATTTTTTTCATTGCAATATGTAATAGTTTCAAATGTCTCATGTAGATAAAGATCTTATTGTATTGTGACCTATCTCTTAATTGTTTTTTCATTAAATTGCTTGTCAGCATTTCATTGTAAATGTTTGCAATTTAAAATCTCATTTATCAACTTTACAAGGATTAAACTGCTGTTGTTCCATGTCTTTTTTATCAATAATTTTTATTTGACTTACTTCACAGTTGAAAAACAAATGATTCACTATGTGCAACTAGTTTTATTTACTGCCTGTAACTTCATTAACTTTATTTTTGCATTGCATTAGTAAGTTATTCGAATCATGATTTTGTTACAAATACTCCATTGATTTATATTACATGCAGGTATTTTTATGTGTTTGAGTTTTAAAAATATACGTCATTGTATGTTTTATTTTTATCGTTTTTCTTTTAAAAAAAAGTGTTAATGAATACCTACACTGTTCATATTACAATGATTGTTTATAATACAATGATTGTATTTCATATTACTGTGATTTTTTACATTACATTTCATATCTATTGACTTATTAGATGTCAACATATTTGTACTGCAGGACATGAAAAGCCACTGTATGACCACTTTGGAAAATTTAGGAGCTTCAGAAGAAATTATTAAGGTCATTTTATTTATAATATATGTCATAATAAAAATTTAATCTTCTAAGATGCTTAAAAGAATTTTTAAATATATTTGTATAAAGTGTTATTTATTCTGCATCTCATTATTTAATTTTTAAATGTCACACAGTATTTATAAATTTAATTTAGCCTTGTTTTAAATTTTCTGCATTTAGTTATTATCCATCTTTAATGCAGATTCAAGTTTATTTAAAACATGAAGAGGATCAGTTTCATGAATTTAAACTTTAAGTTATAAAATTATTTGGTCAAGCCATGAAATAATTTGTTTCATTTCCACTTTCAGTTCTATTCAGAAGCATTGCAGTGTGAATATGACATAAGCCACACGATTTATAAACTTCAGAGCAAGTTGAAGAACGAGGTTGATGCTTCTGGATCACTGCAGCCAAATGTCATATTCGGAATTCTTCAGGTTTTATGACTTCCATTAAAATGTTATTGATTAATTAATTAATTAATTGATTATTATAGTGTTCTAAAATTGATGCTGTTCTAAAATATATGCATAGAATAAGTTTAATTTGTTCCATCCATGCTGCATTAAAGCAGTTTCTTTATTTATGATCAGGAATTGATTTGTTTGTTTGTGTGTGTGTGTGTGTGTGTGTGTGTGTGTGTGTGTGTGTGTGTGTGTGTGTGTGTGTGTGTGTGTGTGTGTGTGTGTGTGTGTGTGTGTGTGTGTGTGTAAAATGGTGTGCCTTGTCCACAGCAATGACTTTATTAGTTTCCAAGCACTTCTCAAACCTCAGTTTTGTGGGAACATTTTGCCTGCTTCCTGTAAAAATAAGATTTCTTCGTTTAAGAAAATTATTACTTGTAAATATATTGTTGTATTAGTTCTTGTAACTATATTGTTGTATTAGTCCTTGTTACTATATTGTTGTATTAGTCCTTGTTACTATATTGTTGTATTTATTAGTCCTTGTTACTATATTGTTGTATTAGTTCTTGTAACTATACTGTTGTATTAATCCTTGTTACTATATTGTTGTATTAGTCCTTGTTACTATATTGTTGTATTAGTCCTTGTTACTATATTGTATTTGTTTACTACCACTGCCATGCATTTTTTCCTTATTTCTCTGTATATCCATTATTATCCATCCATTTATTTTTTCATCTCTCATTATAATCAGATATTCATGTTTGATGATCTAAACACTCTTAATTTTAGCCGCTTAAATTTTTTATCATCTCCATATGATGAAGAAACATACGTTTATAATTTCATGCAGACAATGACAAAACACTTTCGAAACTGGAAATCAACCTTGGAGAACTTGTCGGAGCAAGGAATTACTGTTCAACCTTTACATCTCGACCAACAGCATTTGAGCAAGTTGAAGATGCTTACTGCTGTTTGTTCTATGGACACCAATCAGGTTGATGGAATTATATCTTTATATTAGTAAAAATTACATTTATTTGATGAGATTATATCTTTATAATAGTAAAAATTACGTTTATTTGTTTATAGAAATTAATTAATGATGTTTTTAACCAATTTCGTTATAAATTTATGTTCAATTATAAAAGAAACTCTCAAAGAACCTTCTAGTAAATATGCTGTTGTGATTTATAAAGCAAAGTTATTATTTCTGCTAGATGAACTTGAAGGAAGGAGAACAGCTTCAAATAACTGATGCTTCCCATCCCAACTGGCTCAAGGTTAACTTTTTTAGCTTTTTAGATGATTTTTAACAAGCTAAGTTTTTTTTTAAAGGAAGCTGGGAAGCTCATTCAATAATGCTATTCATTAACAGTCAGGGAAAATATGCATTGATGGTTTTGAATAATTGATTTTTTTCAACCCTCAAGATGCTTTCTAGTAAGCTAAGTAGCTTGTATAAAACTAAGTGTTTTATGCACAAACAAAATGTTGCAAACCTCTTGTATATTTGTTACATCATTGGATAGGTTCTTAATGCAGTATTTTCAGTATTTTCATCATCGACTGCAAAAGTTCTTTTATTTCAGTTTAAAAATATAAATTGTGTGTTTTAAAGATTTTTTGTTTCAGTTTTAAAATATAGATTGTGTGTTTAAAAGTTCAATAAATATAAATTACTAGAAATATCCTCATTTCATTGTATATTATTTTTCGCTTGCAGCTCCACCTCTTTTGATCTTTAGGACTGACAGTGTACAATTTCGTAATAACTTTTAACTGCTGACCACTGACCACACATTACATACATACATACATACATACATACATACATACATACATACAAACATGGGAAATCGTGTACTTTTCCTTGTGACATCGGTAGACGTGCATATTTCTTTATTACTTATTATATCAGTTTGAATTGTAACAACAGTGCACGTTTGACTTATGACATCATTACGCATTTATTATTCGGGTCTGAGACAGTTGAATGCATTCTTCATAGAGTGGGCTGAACTGATTTCTCGTACAGCACAACACTTCAACTTCACAGGTCCATTAAACAAGTGATTCTTAAGAATACCACGTAGTACATTGTAACATTAGTACACTTCAGAAATCAATGTTTAGTAAAAAAAATA
>OZ022243.1:15807788-15825288 GCA_963978895.1 Erpobdella octoculata | reverse complement strand
AATTATGTTATGTTTTCTAAGTTATGTTGTGATCTTTCAAAAATGATGTCATTAAAAAGTTATTTGCTTGTAGTCGGTTTAAAAAAATTACTCTCTTTAAGTGTTACTGTGAAGCCAGTGAAGTGCCGCTAACTGTGTGTATTAAGTCTGTGTGTTTGTATGTATGTATGTATGTGTGTTTGTGTATGTATGTATGTATGTATGTATGTATGTATGTATGTATGTATGTATGTATGTATGTATGTGTATGTATGTATTTATGTATGTTAGTGTGTGTATGTATGTATTTATGTATGTATGTATGTATGTATGTATGTATGTATGTATGTATGTATGTATGTATGTGTGTGTGTAAATAAAACTAGCAGTGCCCGTAGCGGCTTTGCTCGCATGAAATTAGAGAATTTGAACCGTGCATACATAGTAGAGTACTGCACAAATCAATTTTTTAGGTCTCGGCTTGGCCCGTCGACAACTTAGTCCAGCCCGTTTCAAAAACCGAAATTCCTGGCCCGGCACGGCCCGTCTAATATGGGCCCGACCCGTTTTTACAGGCCTAGAAGTTCTATATACTTGATGAAAAACTTCGGCCCGTCCCACCTTGACTTCAGGTTTAGCCCGGCCCGTCTGAACACCCTAAAATCACTAAAATGTCTATATACTTGGTTAAAAATCTCGACCCGTCCCACCTTGATTTAAGGTTTCGGCAGGGTGAAACCCTAACCCTAACCCTAGCCCTAACCCTAACCCTAACCCTAACCCTAACCCTAAAATAACGGCTTGGCCCGTCCGTCCGGTGATAAACTAAACTGATCTACTTTTAACTGGCACAAAACCTCAAAATACTAATTTTCAATTTTCACATCTGTAGCACTTACTGTTTTTGAGTAGCAGTTATTTTAAAATCAAATAACCCTTTTCCACTTCACATTTGAGGTCCTGAAAACCAAATTTTCAAAAAATGCTGAAACTTATATCATTATTTTTAGACTAGAAACTAAATACTAATTTTACTTTTGTAGCATTTACAGTTTTTAAGTAGCAGTTACTTTAAAAAACAAATAACCCTATTTTCCACCCCACATTTGAAGTGAACCAAATTTTCAAAAAATGCTAAAACACATATTTCATTATTTTTGGAGTAGAAACTAAATACTAATTTTTACTCCTGTAGCATTCACAGTTTTGAGTATCAACTACTTTAAAAACCAAATAACCCAATTTTCCAACCCACATTTGAGGTCCGGGAAACCGAATTTTCAAAAAATGGTGAAACACGTATCTTTTTATTTTTCAAGAAGAATCCATATGCCAAATTTCAAAATCTCCTCATTTTTGGTTTTCGAGATATACATTGTTTTAGAAAAAAGTTCGTTTTCCAGTTTCTTCCCCTCAGGAGCAAAATTTTCAAAAATCCTTTCTTAGCGGCTGCTTACGCAATAAAAGTAATATAAGTTCCAAATTTCACGTTCCTAGGATGAAGCGTTTGAGCTCGGCGTTGATTATCAGTCAGTCAGGACTTGTTCTTTTATATATATACTAGCGGGGGCACCCGGCGTTGCCCGGGGTTTTTAGAGGTTTACCTAATGCGTTTCTTTTTCGCTCCCGTTTCCTTCCCGCTTGCGCTCCCGCTCCCGGTCGTTATCCGTTCCCGCTCATTCTTTCGCTTTCAGTTGACCCCCCCCTAGATCCGATTCTACATACATACATACATACATACATACATACATACATACATACATACATACATACATACATACATACATACACACACATACATACATACATACATACATACATACATACATACATACATACATACATAAACACACACAGACAAACATACATGCACATACACATACATACATACATACATACACACATACATACGCACATTCATATATATATATATAGTTCCCGCTTCGCTCCGCTCATTTTGTGATGGATTTCAAAAAAAAATTTCTCTATATTTGATTCTCCTTGACTCTCAAGGTTGTGTGAAAATTTCATTACGATCGGATGAATGGTGTAGCAATGCATAAATAACATACCTATATACATACATACATACATACATACATACATACATACATACATACATACATACATACATACATACATACATACATATATATATATATACAAACATTCATTTTTATATATATAGATAGATGTATGTGTGTGTATGTATGTATGTAATGTGTGTATGTATGTATGTGTATGTATGTATGTATGTATGTATGTATGTATGTATGTATATATGTATGTATGTATGTATGTATGTATGTATGTATGTATGTATGTATGTATGTAGGTATGTATGTATGTGTGTGTGTATGTATGTATGTATGTATGTATGTATGTATGTATGTATGTATGTATGTATGTATTTATGTATGTTTGTGTGTGTGTGTATGTATGTATGTATGTATGTATGTATGCATGTATGTATGTATGTATGTATGTATGTATGTATGTATGTATGTATGTATGTATGTATGTATGTATGTATGTATGTATGTAATGTGTGTATGTATGTATGTATGTATGTATGTATGTATGTATGTATGTATGTGTATGTATGTATATATGTATAAATGTATGTATGTTTGTGTATGTATGTATGTATGGATGTATGTATGTATGTATGTATGGTTGTGTATGTATGTATGTATGTATGTATGTATGTATGTATGTATGTATGTATGTATGTATGTATGTATGTATGTGGATTTGTGTGTGAGAGGCTGCGTATGAGCTTCAAAAGGGAATACCTTATGTGCGAATAAAGCCTACTTGAAATATTAATTAACATATCTCAACAATTTTTTACATAAACTCAACACAAACTAGATTGTGGACTGCAAAAAAGTTGATTTCTTCTTACTTCTTTCATTTATTATTTAATTCATTATGGATGATACAATTATTTTAACAAATACTTGTCTGAAAAAGATAAAGTTATTCAACTAAATAAGAAAACATAAATCATCATCGGATTGTTTTTTTCTTATTTCTCTTCTAATAATTTCAAACGAACAGTTAACAAGTTTGGATTCTGTCATGAAGTTGCTTGGCCCCGTTAATGTTGCTAACTTCAATTAATGTTTTACATTCACACGCTCATCCCAAATCAAGTTTAGGCTCTTTAAAGGAGTTTTTAAATCGACACAACTACACAGACAGCTACTACAAATCTCTGCATGGTTGTTATCTTCTTCTGTGCACACATGCACAATATGCACATGCTTCCACACACACATGACCCCCACGATGGCTGATGTTGTGATCCTATATAACTATATAATGATGTTCCATACGTGAACGTTGTGCTGTATTGTTTGTTCATTTATTATTCCTTCTATTTGCTCCAATTACTCATTCCATTGATGTCCCTAGCTCAACTTGTATCCTCCTCCTTTCTCTATCTCTCTCTCTCTCATTTTTGCTCCCCATCTCTATCACAATATATTGTTTATCTGTTTCTGTTATATTTTCCTTCTAGCAGACATCATCCATGGTTGCCATGGTAGTTCACTCACTGATTGTTAACTACTTTATGATCTTTTTGAGAATTTTAATCTTTTATGTATAATTATTTTATTCATTGCATGTTTAAACTTTATGACTTAGCTCATAAACAGGTCAATGATGCCTGCTTTTGATGAATGGAATAGAAGTTTGCAATGTTTATTTCCCTATCATTAAGTTATTAATTTACTGTTAATCTTCCGTGTGGGGGCTTTTGGGTGAAAAAATAACTGTCTAATTCTAAGATTCAACACAGATTCTTTTGGAATTTTCGAATTCAAAACAACCTGCTTGTTTCAGAGTTTTTTTGCTATGCAGATTTGGAAAATCCAAGATTGTAATTGGTAGAAAGATGTAATATGTAATAAATGAATCACCATGCGTCGTGTTGTTCTACATTTGAATCTTGTAAACAATTAAATTGATTCACTTTATAAAATTATTGCTCCATCATTCGTTTACTGATGTGGGGGACAGGGGAAAAATATTTATTTAAGTTTTGGACAAGCAAAGCAGGGACAGGAAATCAAATGGTGAGCAGATGAAGTTTTTGTAATTTTGATTCGATGAATGATTTTGATAACACGAGTATATTTGATCGACATGAGACATGACATTCATCCATCAATATTGAGTAGCAGGATTTCATTCCATATAGCTCTCATAGCTTCAAGTCTGAATCTGTTTGCTCGAATACTGACTGACGCACACAACCCGCAATAAGATTTTTAGGTTTTGTTGATGACGATGTTGAATACTTCATTTATTGAAGTTATTAATTTTCAAGTTTTGTTGCTTTTTGTTCATTTTTCGGCTGCTATGTGTTCTTTAAGCGTTTGTGCAGTTAGTAGAAAGTTAAGTACATGCGGTTAGTTCTGTAATGAGTTGGAAGGGTCCGACTGCGTGTGTTGATACACGGTCCAAATCAGTGGTAGAGTAATAATTACTAATAATGTTATGTTTAGCATTTTCGTAGCTTCGATCCTGATGAAATTGTCGTATCATTAAGCGGACTACAAAATGTGCTTAGGTCACCGTCATCATCATCACCACCATCATCATCAGCACCACCATCATCACCACCATCATCATCACCACCATCATCATCATCCCACCATCATCATCATCCCCACCATCATCAACGTTGTCGTCATCATCATCGTCATCATCATCGTCATGTGTGATCTGTGAATTTTAATCGATGTTTTTTTGGTAAAAGAACTAAAGGTTGTTGTTCAATTATCTTGTGTACTATATAACATACCAGTAAAATTTGTCGACAAGTTTGTTTTGTACAAATTGTGTGAATGCTTGTGAAATTATCAGATTACTGATACTATGCGGTTATTCGGTTATCAAAGTCACTTGTCACAAAAAAGATGATAAGGTCATAGTTGCAAAATACGAAAAGTTCACAGTTCATTCTTCAATCACCACTTAGTAGCCCAGGTTATCAAAAGTCAGCATGTCAAATTGCTTTCTGTGGGGCCTGTAAACCATCATTGTTTGAGATGGAATATAAATGTGATTGATTGATTGAGTGATTGATTGATTGATTGATTGATTGATTGATTGATTGATTGATTGATTGATTGATTGATTGATTGATTGATTGATTGATTGATTGATTGATTGATTGATTGATTGATTGATTGATACTCGTATTTTTTACAGCAGACGGCAACACTTGTTCGCTTCCACCACATGTATTTTGTCATAGACCTATGATTTACAATATTCCAAACGGTGGATATTTGGATATACTAGATTGTATTTTTAGTCTATACTAGAATGTACTAAAAACTTTAAAAAAATTTAGATCTAAAAACGGATTAATGTATTGACACCGGATATATACCTTCATGCAAAAAATCAACTTTTTACAACCATTAGAAGTACCTTAAGAAAGCTTTAAAAATCCGATGAAACAAACAACAAACAGCAAAGCAAGTTAATATAAGTGTTGTAATAATAAAAGGAATGACCTGACAAGATCATGACTCTTTAGTTTGTCACTACACACACCACTGCTTTAATAAAGGGGAAACATGTCAACTGAACAAGTATTTATATTATTAATTATGCATAATTGATGTTCTATTTAATATTTCAAGTCTCTCTTTGGGCAATGGGCAAGTTTTCGAAGGGGCTTGAATGAATCATCTCGTCCAATAAGAATTGTTGAACAGTGGGAGGAGTTGAGGAGAGCAGCAAGATTCAAACAGTTCAAGTTGGTTTTTTAATATATTTGTTTTGAATAAATTTCAACTAATGTCCTGGCGAGATTATTGCAGTTCTGTATCAATGTGAAGTTGAGGTTATATTAACATGGTAGCTGAGGTTATAGTAACATGGTATCCATGGGAAGCTGAGGTTATAGTAACATGGTATCCATGGGAAGTTGAGGTTATAGCAACGTGGTATCAATGGGAAGGATTTTGGCACAACTGTATAATTATGTTACCATGAATGAGATAAATAATTATTTATTGAACGATATTCAGGTACTATGAAATGAAAATGACTTTAGAAGAAATTGATGTTGCTGAGGAAATCGTATACATCAACTCAGAAACTGGAGAGACTTACACTTCCGAATGCAGAAAGAAGAGACAGAAGGTCGTCTTGTAATATATATTATATTATATTATATTATATTATATTATATTATATTATATTATATTATATTATATTATATTATATTATATTATATTATATTATATTATATTATATTATATTATATTATATTTATTATATTATATTATATTATATTATATTATATTATATTATATTATATTATATTATATTATATTATATTATATTATATTATATTATATTATATTATATTATATTATATTATATTATATTATATTATATTATATTATATTATATTATATTATATTATATTATATTATATTATATTATATTATATTATATTATATTATATTATATTATATTATATTATATTATATTATATTATATTATATTATATTATATTATATTATATTATATTATATTATATTATATTATATTATATTATATTATATTATATTATATTATATTATATTATATTACATTACATTACATTACATTATATTATATTATATTATATACTATATTAAATTAAATTATATTATTTATAATATATATATATATATATACCTATATGTCCTATATATTATAATAATTAATTAGTTAGTTTATTAATATTTAATATGTACTATTTTAGTGACTTAAAAACGTCTTGTGACATTTGATTTGATCCAATCACAGGTCGTGGCTGAAGAGTTAAAGACAACAAGGCAGGAAGAGAAGAAAAAGTTTGTTATAAAAGGAGTGATCGACCCAAGAAGTGGAGACAGGATTGCATTCAAGCATGCAGTTGCTGATGGTGTTGTTGATCATAAAAGAGGTCTCTATGTCAATCCTGAAACTGGAGAAGGTTTGATGAGTTAAATTTTAATAACCATTTTTCATTTGTTTATTTATGTGAGATTCATTTTTAAATGTTCAATGACACAGGGATTCCTATCCAGAGAGCAATGCTCGAAGGTCGAATAGTGGTGGAGTACACTTCGGTTTATAAGACCTCTCCAGAAATCACTGCTGTGCCTCTGATTACGGTCAGGAAACGCACAGACTGCAAGTATGTTGTAAAGGGAGCCATCGATCCACGAACAGCAGAGAGAGTGAGTGTTGAAGAAGCTATTGAGAGAGGGTTGATTGATCCCGAGACCAAGGAATTTATTAATGAGAATCAAGGAGGGGAAAGGATACCAGAGAATGTAGCAGTTGAAGACGGTTGGATACTTGCAGATTTTGACGATTCAAAGCCGTTGTATGAAACGGAAACGTTCGCCGTAAATGGAGTGCTGGATGAGAAATTGGGTATTTACATATCATTTATGCAGGCTGTTCGTAGGGGTCTGTTAGACCCTGAAACGGGAAATTATGTGAGCAGTTTAACAGGCAAGAGAGTTTATGCTGCAGATGCTATAAGAAGAGGTCTCATTAGAGCACAGAGATCTCTTACTAATTCACCTGAAAATAGTCCCATCAAAGCTCTAGATGGACCATCGTCATTACAAGAAGCAATCACCTCAACCAGTTCCAGTCATCACGACAACTCAACGACGCACGATTCTGACACTTTGCTACAAAGATCGTCTACTGCGGCATCTGTCATCGTGCCAAATGGAGACTTGAATATTTCGTCGACATCCGAAGATTTGCCGCCGTTAATAAATTTCCAACAGACTAACAACCACTTCCCATCACCTATTCATGTCCAAAAAGTCGAAAATTTAGACAAATTTAGTAAAACTATCTCATAGTTCGTCTTCTTAAACTTTTTTCAGTTTTAAGAAAGTTTTCAGTTCATGGAGTAGCCTGTTCTCTGTTGTATACGACAACATGCATGCATTCTTATATTGCTTCATCTGCAATGCTCACAATCTGCAGAAGATACATTTTGTTTCATTTCTTGTGATTTCTTCTATAATGACAATTTGGCTTTACTCGTTTTGTAATTTGATTATTCATAAAAGTGGAAGTTTAATTTCATTTTTTATTTGGGAAAATTTTATAATTTTCTTTTAAATAAGAAATCTGCATAAAGTTTCCAATATGGCGTATTCAATAATATGCATGTAAAATTTCATTGAGTTATTTCAATTTTCGATATTTTTGCAATCTCCTGACATTGTTTATCCTTCCAAATCAGATCTGACGTCCTTCTTTTTAATCACGTTAAAATTTTATCATCATCATCATCATCACCACCATCATGAGAGTTTAAATTATTTTTTGCTTGTCCAGGCAGGTTCACAGAGATTTTCGTTTGCATTTTGCATTAGATGTTTTATACACAGCATTCTAATTCCATTTTGCTAGATTTAGTTTTCACATTGATATGTAAATGTTTGAGTTTTTCTATGCTTCGCCAGGTGGCTTCCATGAGTTTCAAGTGAGTTCTTAACTAGGTTTTAAAGCTGTTCACGGTTGCTCGGTTAAAAATTCGTCTTCTGCCAACTGACTTTGACTTGTGAATAAACGGTGATTCAATGGATTTTGTTGTCATTTAAGATTTCTGTGAAGGTCAGCTACCGGATCTTGGTTCGTTACCAGCTTATGAACTTGGTGAACAGATATTTATTTAACTATAATCACTAGCGGATCCAGTCAAATTTGAAGGTGGCCAAAGTGCGAGGCCAGATGCGTAAATCAACTTTTCAAGAAATATTTGGAGACCAAGGATAAAGTCTTTTATATCTGTCAACGCGTCTACTTTTCTTCTAAAAGAGCGGGAGGTAGTTGTGCTTAATTTTAATTATGTTACACTTTCATTTTTACGGGGACAAAATGTTTTCCGTTGACGGGTCAGGAATTGGTCCGTGAGCAGCTTGCCACATCGACCCCCCAAACTCTTCCATAGCTCCAGAGTATAATTCTCTTATATTTTTGAAAAAATGAGTTCTATTTCTGATATCTGTAGGATGAATATGCATGTATGTATGTATGCTTTATGTATGTACTAGCGGGGCTACCCGGGGGTTTTCGAGGTTTTTCTATCGTTTTCTTTCTCTCGCTTTTTCTCTCTCGCTACTGTTTCCATAATCCGCTTGCTCTTCCACTTCCGTTCCATCCCATCCTGCTTTCCGTTCCCGTTCCTGCTCGTTCTCCCACTCACTCTCCCAATCAGCTTTCTTTCTTCATCTCCCTCCTAACTTTTTTTTGCTCATAAAAAGTCAAATAGATTAAGTTACTTGAAACCAAGGATGTCTTGATATAACTACTGGATCCACAACCCATTTTGTGTCGCGGTTTAATTTGGATATAGTAGGCCTATAGCTTTCGCGCACGCAGGCTGTGCGCACGCACCAGTGCTTATAAACTCAACAGCATAAACATTCTTTACAGTTCGTTGTCGCTTTATTCAAGTTGTATTATCGTTTTCGTCGGTTTATTCTTTATTCAAGTTATATTAACGTGTTCGTTGGTTTATTCTTTATTCAAGTTGTATTAACGAGTTCGTCGGATCATTTTATTCAAGTTGTATTATCGTGTTCGTCGGTTTATTCAAGTTATATTAACGTATTTATTAACGTAACGACGTAACATCGTAACGGACGTAACGTGTTCGTATTTTGGATTACATTTGGATTTACTTAAACTAAGCTAGTTTTAGTTACTTCTAGTAAAATTTGTTATATCAAATATGGTTAATAAGTGTTCAGCATACGGATGCAGAAGTGGATATGCCTCGAATGCTGCAAATGATGAGAAAAACAGTTTCATTTCACGCCTTTCCGTTGAAAAATCCAGATTTATGTGCTCAATGGAATCGAGCCAACCCTCGAAAAGATTTTGTACCAAATAAAAACTCAAAAATATGCTCATTACATTTTGATCATTCAGATTTTGTGATTGGTTTTAGTGATCAGTATATGTACAAGCTGAACAGACACCAGGGTGATAATAGTGCAGAAAGACAAAGAAGAAAGTTGAAAGATGATGCAGTGCCTTCAAGATTTGAAAATGCCCCATCATATTTATCGACTCCAGCACAACAACAGCGACCAGCAACAAAGTCATCAGCTGCTAGTCGTCGTCAATTGGATATTGAGAAATGTGAAAAAGCAGAACAAGAATTTGTACAGAATGATACTATAGTTGGTTGTGAACTAAACGATATACTACAACGTTTACTAAAAGAAAGTACACTTCCTTCTGGATTTGAATTTAAACTGATAGACGACTCTATGTTGATTTATACAGTAGCTATTGAGAAAGATTTTCCAATTATTGTTTCTTCAATATTAATTAATGAAAATTTGAAAGTGACAGTTCATCATAAAACAATGCAACTTCCAAAATCATTCATGGAGGGCATTATTGACAAAGAATTGACACGAATGAGTCAATTGTTGAATTTGCTTGTTCGTCTAAAAATCTATTCAGATGATATTCCACAAAGTAACAATTTTGAAGAACAAAAACTCATTGCCACAAAACAATTGAAAAGTTGTTTACATTTGTTTGATGAAGATCAAGATGAATTTCTTCAACTTAACTTTCTCATTGGTCAATTGAAATTAATCGGTATTAGCAAACATGCACGAATTTATTCACCTGAAACTATTGTTTGGTCTTATATACTCCATTCAACAAGCCATGCAGCATACATGAAAATATTAGACAGTAAAAATTTGTAGAGGAGGACTATTAAAACCAGCAGAATATGTTTTTTTGGTATGTTTAAACTGCTGGAAGGTTTTTGATTCCATGAAAAAATCAGAAGAAGTGATGAAAATGTTTTTATCATCAGCCAACCAAAAGAAATTCTTTGTAAAAATTTTAGACGAATTTGTAGAAGATGAGGAATTATTAGTAGAAAACAACTACTGTTCATCAAATCATAATGTTAAGGAAATGATCAGTGGAAGATTTTTTAATTGTTTATCAAGAAATTTTGTTAGAAATATTAATGATGACGTTTCGAATAAAACAAATTTAAATAAAAAACGTAAATTAAATAAAATTAAAAACGCTCCTTAATATATTATAAACAAATTTAAATAAAAAACGTAAATTAAATAAAATTAAAAACGCTCCTTAATATTATTTTTAATTTGTCATGTTTTTTCAATAAATTCTGCTTCATTGAAATGAAACGGTGTTTGTTTTTCATTTAGATTAGAGCAAATTAAAATATCGTGTAGTCCCATATCAGGTGCACTGTGACAGCATTCGACTGAGCGCACGTAGGCCTACTAAGTAAAATTCGCTAGTATAGGTTGTGGATCCAGTAGTTATATCAAGACATCCTTGCTTGAAACCTTCTTTAAACTGTGTTATGTAAACAAAATTTAAATTTGGTTACGCAATAACCTTTGATGTTCGTACATAGGGACTAGACCTCCTAGCCGCCGCCGAACTTTTTACAGCCGCCGTAAATCAGCCGAAAAAAAATTACGGTTAGCCGGCGGCCAGCCAAAAACGGTACGCCGAAAATCCGCTATAAGATTTCCGAACGCCAGCTTAACCAAGACCTTTTTTGTATTAGTTACGTTTGACTCATTATAAAATTAATTTTCAATGTAAAAGTGCAAAATCAACTATTATGTATACATTGGTGTGCAATATTTAATTTCCTGAATTTCTTTCGGAAATCAATTACGTTGTCTAATTTTCATTATAATATCTTTGCTTTACTTATTATCGCTACTGACAGACGCTTTAAAATAGGAATAAATTTAAGTATCACAATTCTTTTCTCATGTTAATAGTTAATAATTAGATATTATAGATAATTTAGTTTGTAATAGTTTGTAATTCGATATATTATAGATTTAATTAACTTTTATGACAATTGCTATTAATTTGATAATTTATATATTGGTAATAAATTTTGAACTTTATTAACTTTTGTATTTAATTTTATATTAATTTTTAGCCTAATTTAAAATAATTATCAGCCACAAATTTGAATCATGAGCCGGATAATTTAAAATTCAAGCCGAATAATAATTTTACGCGTAAATTCGGCTAATCCGGATATCAGCCGAAATATTTGTTCAGCCAGCCACAAACATAAAAAAATGCGGCTAGGAGGTCTAATAGGGACTTTTGGGCTAAGAGGTTCTTTGCTGATAAAAAATAAAATGAGGTGATTTTTCAAAAAATAGATAAAAAACTTCGACTTAATTTTATTTATATAGATGAAAAATTAAATCAACAAAAACAACGTTATTGTTGATGATTTTAAATTTATCAATCTTGTTTTCCATAAATATTCTGTGTCAAAGTCCTTGTCGTGGGACACGACACAGCAAAGAGTAGGGGAGAACCGTACTGAATGACCACTGTACTGAACGGCCACTGGGATTTTCTCATTTGTTAAATTATTTTTTAAGTCCATTCCTTTTTTGAAATGTGTATATATATAAATACTTTGTTCAGTGTTGTTCTTGTGTCTCTCGTGTATTTCGTTCAGCATTTATAGAGCTTTTTGGTTTTTCGCAAGAAAAAGTGAAAACGAGTCAGGTCAGAACTAGACCCCTCAGCCGCCGGTTTAGCCGGCCGAGCCAAGCCGCGAAAGTGCGAAGCCGCCGCCGGTCGCGAAAATCGGGACTAAGCTGCAAGCCGGCCACAAAAAAATTAAGCCTCGCCAGCCGCAAAAATCGGAGCTAGCCGTGTTTTAAAAATTTTTAATTATAATTTTTTTAAATTAATTATTTCTTCATAGCCGCAATCAAAATCATAAACTTTACAGCCATACAAAGCGTTCTAACCATTGATGTTTATGGTTTTCGCGTATTACAAGTTCTGGCTGAACTCAATGACAATGCAACTTTAGCAAAAAGATCAGATGCAAAAAAATTACAACTTGAGCTCGATGGATATCTAGCAAGCACTATTATTGGTGAAGATTTAATAGCAAAGTATTCAGCAAATCCACTCTTCTATTGGGCATATATTGTTATGACCTATCCCATACTGTAGCAGCTTGCTTCTTTGTATCTTGTAAACCTTAGGCTGGCTATAGACCCAGCTCTACCCCGGTGGGGCAGGATGGTTATGTGGACTTTTTTAGAGGAGATTCAATAGTACATGAATCCACTTGTTTGCCTCAAATTTGGTGGTGGGTGTGTTGTTTACAAGTTCTTATAGTAGTCAAAATACTAGATATAACTCAGTTCAAATGTTAATTATGAACTTTAATTAATAGCTAAATAGTCTTAACTGTACTTGAAAAAATTTTCAAAAAAATATTTTTTCATATTAAAACCTTTTAAAAATATAAAAAATAACTCGAAAAATCACAGAAAGTTAAAGACTCTTCTCCCCGTGGGTGGGATGATGCTGGTAATGAAAACCTTTTAAAGCTAGTACAGTAGTACATGAATCCACTTGTATGATTTGATTTTGATGATATATTTTGCGCTATCGGCCATTTTGTAAAATGGCCAATTATGGTTTCAAAAGTAATCACAGTCAAAATTTAACCTTTGAACAAAAATAAAATAAAAATTAGTCCCAATTCAGTGGCAGGGTTAATCTGCAATGGGAAGCGATCAAGCTTTTGCCCTTCTAAACTGAATAAAATAATTTTTTTCTACATGATAGCTTGCAATATATAATGTCAGCCTAAATTGACCACAATGATATATATATATATATATATATATATATATATATATATATATATATATATAATGTCTCAACCAGATTTTGAACTGTGAACATCTACATTAAATTTTTGGAATATAAACTATAACTATATGGTTTCAAAAGTAATCACAGTCAAAATTTAACCTTTGAACAAAAATAAAATAAAAATTAGTCCCAATTCAGTGGCAGGGTTAATCTGCAATGGGAAGCGATCAAGCTTTTGCCCTTCTAAACTGAATAAAATAATTTTTTTCTACATGATAGCTTGCAATATATAATGTCAGCCTAAATTGACCACAATGATATATATATATATATATATATATATATATATATATATATATATATATATATATATATATAATGTCTCAACCAGATTTTGAACTGTGAACATCTACATTAAATTTTTGGAATATAAACTATAAAAAACTAAAAAAGATTTGACTTTGAAACTTTGTTCAGTGCTTTAGTTTTTTGAAAAACTGATATTTTATTCAAAGACATGAGTATATATGATTTAGAATTATGATATTTGCCAGTTGGCATTAGTTGGACAAATTTTTGAAAAAAATAGTGGATAGGGGTGTGACTTATAATTTTATTGAGTTGAAATCACTACTAATGATGGGTGATATTGAAACACTTTAGGAAAAATAGTGATTTAAAGTTTTGTTTAAGGCATCTAAAATTTTCACAATTTTGCGTTCTGATTGCCAAGTGGTAAATTTACATATAAGCCGAGAATTAAGCCGCCGCCGGCCACAAAAACAGTTAGCCGCCGCCGGTCGCAAAAATCTCGGCTCGCCGTAAACTAGGCCGCAAAACGTGCTAAGCCGGCCGTGAAACGGTTACTAAGGCGGCTGAGGGGTCTAGTCAGAACTATTCTGTTCTCATCAAATATAGAAGGTTATATTTTGTAAGATATTTTTTGTAAATAAAGAGATGTATGATTAATATTTCAATCTAAATTTTGGATCTCTACAATTATTATTTTGCTCGTAGCACACTAAAATGCTCGTACATCATTTGTATAATTAATTTTCGACTGAAAATTGAAAACTGAAAAGTTTCTGGTTTCTTGTCTCTGCAGGTTCTATGGTTTTTAAATCTCTTAACATAACACTTGCGTTCGCGAATAAATGAAAGTGCAAACTTACAGACATAAAACTGAAAAAAATTGAAAAAAAAAAACCGCCATCTTTGAACGCCCATAAGTCCATATCCAGAATACAAATTTGAAAAAAAAATTTCCCCATCAGATGGTCCCATCCATATATATATATAGAATAAATATATCGGCCCGCCTGTTGTTTAGGAAGTCTTTTAGCAAGGCAGCCCAGTAGACCGGAGATGCGATATGAAGAACTGAGAGTTACAACCGTAACTTGATCAAATATTTTTTAATAAAAAAAATTTTTTTTTACAAAATAAATTTTTAACTTTATAAATATTAACAATTTTTTTTTTATAAAAATTTCAGTTGACATTGAATTTTATTTGCGTAGTCTCTAGTTCGATGGTCTATTTATGTCTATTTAACGTCGCCTGTGTTATTGGTAAATTAGAATTGTATATTTTTTATGTCGGATATCGCGTTAAATTAAAATAAAGCTCATATCAACTACTTTTAGCTATAAAAAATCGACATTTCTGTTTCTTACAAGCCGGAGTTTAGTCTCCGCTCTATGTTCCTTTCAGTTTGGTTGTTCAAGGTCACGTGGTTCCGGAGATATTCGACGTCGACTCCGCAAGCGTTTATAGCCCGGAAGTGGGCGTGGTCGCACAGACTTCCGGTCGCCACCGAAAAAGAAACAATTTTGCAAAAATGGAAAACCGGCAAATCCTGAAATGTTAGAGATTTGTTAAACAACCTGGTTTTTACGGTTTACTTGTTTTGACTTTCTTTCAAGTGTGAGAAAAAATAAACAACATTCAGAATTTATTGAGTTTAGTCTTAAAAAAATAAATTAAATCACAAAATATTTTGTAAAAAAATCGGAGAGATTTACTTGAATCAGAAAAATTTTTTCTAAATAATAATTTTCAAAAACAACCGTTCAACAGTTTCATAGTTTTAGCATTTTCAAGGAAAAGAACGAACGACACTTATACTTTTATGCTGATAGGCTGCTTGTTGCCCGTTTTATAATATTGACATTTTGGAATGTTTCATAACTATTTTAGCAACTATTTTTAATGTCAAAAACACAAACTTTATTCAAACAACATATATACATAAGGCATTCAATTTCAATACAAAAATAAATAATTATAGCTTGGAACAATGGTATGCGGGAAGGTGTACACATGATGTATATTATTTATTTCAAGTTCTCCAACTTTAACTTTTCTTTAACATCGAGAGTTTCTTGATGATGTTCATAGAGTATGTTTTCCGAATTAATATTCAAGCTGTGGTCATTGAAAAAAGTTATTTGCAATTATTTATCAACGTTATATAAAACCAGCAACTAAATTTGTTCAAATGAAGAAGTTTTGAGGAGCACAATAAAGTTTATTATTACCAGTCCTGGTTTCACTGGGTCTTGAAATGTTGGCGGATGAAAGTTTCCGACGATTGAGTTGTACAACAATGTTGAAAATCCGGGAGACGTTTCATCTACATCCCGCACTGTTCTCATTAGATCATGTATTACTTCATCGTCTCCATGTGATGAGTAATTTTTCGAAATCTTCATATTGACATGAAATTTAACAAAACTTAAAATAAATTTAACAAATTATATTTTAATTATAACAAATGTTTGTTTAATTTGTAAATTAGTACTGTGCTAAAACCAATTTTTGCAATCTATCTGATTTAAAGTTCAACTTCTTATGACAAACACGCCTGCTCATTCTTGTTACAATAATATTGTGTCATCTACCAATTGCGTGTGATTTTCTCCGAGATTTTTTCGACATGTTAGCAACCACAAGGCTTTGGACTATCTTACGCCACGTTTAAAATGTCAACATATCTAACGATTAAATAAAACAAACTATTTATTGAATTCATATAATATATCTACTAGCAGGGCTACCCAGCGTTTCTCGGTGTTTTTAGAGGTTTTATTCTTGTCGCTTCTCCTCTTGCTTTTCTCACTTTTTTCTCTCCTTCTTATCTCTTTTTCTTTCTTTCTCTCCATCTTCCACTCCCTCTGTATATCTCTTTTTCTCTTTTTCTCTTTTTTTCACTATCTCTTTTTTCTCTTTCTTGTCCCGTCCCTTTAATTTTTTTAAAGAGGGGTGGCATTTAGCTGTTACCTACGCTACGCCACGGGGTAAACGTATATTAAATAGTTAAGAGAGCTGTAAAAATTTTGGAGCAGTAAAAAACGTTAAATGATTTGAAAAAATGGAGCGGGAGTTTGAATGAGAACGATAATTCAGGCATGTTTTTTTATTCACCAGGTTATCAACCACACTCATCAAAGCTTTTTTTAATTCATTAAATATCTCAGTTACGCGTTTTTTTATTCACTTAGATGAACCTCTGAAACAAACCACGGTGAATGTGATTTAAGCCAGTGCGTTTATCAAGCGAATAAAAAATGCGTAACGAAAATATTTGATGAATTATAAAAAGCTTTGGTGAGTGTGGTTGATAATCTGATGAATAAAAAAACACGTCCTTCGTAAGACAACAGTTTGGCCAGTTAAATTTTATTTTGAAATAAAATTTCTAATATGATAAAAGATTTTTATTATAAAAATGGTTAATATTATTAAAATAACACGTAAGAGAACCGGAAAAAGAATTAAGCACCTGCTCTATAACTTCAAAGAGAGGAGT